>MQRK01251361.1:31652-41925 GCA_001938485.1 Girardia tigrina
TCATGGGGTAGGATGATTGACGCATCTCAACCCCTCGCTCATCTACCCACCTATGATCTTTTTTGCTTCAACAAACTGTTTGAACCAACACTTACATAAATGACGTCAGAAACGTAACAAATATAAAATAATAAATACAGCTTGAGCAAGAAAAATGTTTCCTGTTCATTGTCACTGAAACTGCTCCTGGGTGGTGAACTTGACGTTAAATTTGTGTTATTTGGAACCTGAAAAGAGTATACCACATTAGTCCAGTTGTTTAAAATATGAAAAAAGGCTACATTTTTCACTCACCCTGAACAGTAGAATGGACGTTATAGAAGGATCCTTCTGGCCTTTAAACTGGCAAACTGTCAATAAGTTTGTTATGATCTAACGACGACTCTATATCGTTTTCGATCGAAATTTGAGTCCAACTTACAAGTCTCTCCTGCAGTATCGTTGAGCGTAAATAAGTTTTTATTAGTTTTAATTCAGTAGACACCACGCTAACCGGAATCGTTAATAATATTCGCAACGCTGTAGCTAAGTTCGGAAATACGGCCTGCAATCGATTTCTATAAATATATCTCAGCGCTTCCACTGGAGTACTATGGTACGGTGAAATATTTGCAAAGGTTTTCAATTCCGTGAAGAGGTTTAATTCTTTGATATCACTGCTAGTGCTAGAATGAAGGTGACGTTCATCTGCAGGTTCTTCATTATTCTCATCCTCGGACTGCAGTTGTTCCGGTACAAACAGTAGCGAATTGAGCACGGCCCAGTGCTGTCGCAAAAACTTATCTCCACAATTTCGTAGAGAAAAAGTATTACAGAGAAAACTAAAGTAATGTAATAGGTTTTCAGTTGCTGAAGCCGTTCGTTTGTTGAAGCTACTACCTGATCAATCAAAACATTAAAAAATTCAATACGATAATTTTGCTCGGGATCGTGTACAGACTCATCATTACCTTTATATGAGAACTACTTTTTTGTAACCTTTTTGCGCAGCGAGACACTGCATCGAAAAACTGTTTCTTCTTTATCTATTTCCAATTCATCTGCGAGCTCTCTAGCTATTTAACAGTCTTCAAAACCCTTTTCTCTCAAGTTTGTAAAAACGTTAGAGATACTTTCAATCATACGTAAGCTAGCTTCCAAATCATATGTCTCACTTTGCATCATTTTGCTTACAACGTTTATATAAGCCAAAATGTTCTTTTATATACCATTGATCGATTCTAAAAATATGACTATTTAACAAAAGCAGTTACAATGATAGCAGGTAGAATTTTATTTAACCATCACAAAGCTGCTTGTATCGCTTGTTTTTATTAATATAATTTTATATTCAGTATTTAGTTAATAAATCATTATTTTGGTTAGAATATTTGATGCTTCCATCAACATTTTAAGATATAATATAATAATGTTTGCAGTATCTTAGACTATATGCATTATACTCCAAAGCAATTTCGAAATAATGTTGTTTAATAGAATGTTTCGTCTGAGAAAATTAAATATTCCAAAAATTATTACAAATTATTTTTAACAAGAAAATAGTTATCTCGAAATCAACTCAGTTAACATTGTGACTACGCTACATTCAATTACAGATCGACATTTACCGAAGATTTTCAGCCACGGAGATGATCTCGATCAATTTATAAAGCAGTTTAATCATTATCTTGATTTTACGAACAAGCCAAAAAAAGGTCGAGAAAAGTTGGTGCATTGTATGATAGACGAAGAACTAATCGAGGAATATGAGAGAGCGTCTGGTATAGCCGATGGCTTCGAAGACAGGTTACGATTAACTTTCGTATGGTCTAAAGATATCATAGTAAACTGGGATGACTGGTTCCAATACCGTCGCCAATTTTAAAATATTCATTATTTATGAGAGTTTCTAATTCTTGTAAACATTAAGCAAAAAATGGTATCAAAACCTGTAGAATTTCGCCGAGTCGAAGCTAAGTTATGAGTGAAGGAAAATGATGAATTTGGAATGAGTGCTTCTTATCTTTTCTGATTAATACTCTGTTGAATTGATCGAGTTTAATTTCAACATCTTTAAAAGGCGAATAATAAGCAATTGGAACTTGTTTTTTAACTGTAAATTCATTTATCATGACAACATTATTTTCTAAAACAGCCATCTTTGAAACAAAGACTTGATGACCTATTTCGGCAGTTGAAAACAAAACAATAGTTCGCGATGACAATTTTATTTTCTAATCAAATCCAGTCATAATAATTCAAATTGATTCGATAAAACAAAACACCATAATTCGATCGTTATATTGTTCGATTTATTAATCGATTATGAATACAACACAAAAACTAGCCAATCAAAAACGGCCACGTCAATTCACCATAAATCCTGTTTTATTTCTCGATATGGAACAATACTTTTTTATTTTTATTATTGTTCCATTTATTTATTTATTTTTTAATTATTTATTTTTATTGAATCAATTTTCCCAAAAAAGAACAAACATAGTAATTTCAGAATTATTTATAAATAGTATCTCTCTAAAATGTATTTAAAATTTGGTCTATCTCTTGTTTCAAAATTCCAACACTGTATTATCAAATCTGCTTATGTACGGGACAAAAATCGAAAATGGGCATCCTATATGTGCTGCTTATGTGGCAAATTATTTAATTTGTAGAAATCTTTTCATAGGGAATAGAGCCCACGGAATATATTTCCCATAATAAAATTCCATTAGATCAGACATCGGTATTTAAGTTTCGATAATAAGTTTCATTGACCGGCAACTGTCGAGACTGACCGAAATCGCTAATTTTGAACACATAGTTTTCCGAAAGCAAAACATTCCTTCATGCAAAATTTCGGTATATTATATTTTTTGAAGATAAATATTCCATGCGAACGGCAGTTTGATGAGACAATCTGAATTATGTCACTACTGGACATTGATTTTGTCTTCTCAATCGATCAAGAAAATATTTTAAACAACCATTTGAGCAATATTCCATAATTAATAAATCCGTTTTACGTTTTCGTGAGCAGTATCCGATTAGAGTGACAATATTACTATTGGTATACATTTCTCTAAACCAATTTCAGTATATTCAATTTCTGCCAGAAACACTTGTCCAAATTCACCATTGGTTAAACATTTTATAAAATATATACAATTTTCTCTTATGCCATCATGATTCTTCTCGAGATGTACGCATTGATTGGAAGACAACACTCAACTTGGTTGCATTTTCATTGAATTGTATGAATTCTTTAATGTGAAGATTGTCGAACGATGACGTCTTACAGATTAAGGAATTACACAGACGATATTTTTAACTTTTAATTAGAAAAATATTTATTTAGTTAATTTTTTTGACATTGCTGTTCGGTGTCGTAAATCGGTTTGTCTTGGTTTAATTGAGTGAGATTTCATTTTCGAACAATTTGAGAAGTGAAATAGAAATAAATCATCTAAGCTTTCATCAGAACCTCCTCCAACTTTTCGGAGTGGAACAATCTTCCACAATCAAAATTTATTGTAAAACACAAAGAAAGAAAAATCTCTAAAACAAGTTCACCATCTACCATTAATATGGTAATTTTGAATTTCTAATGTAACTAAATTAAAAAAATTTTCAATTTCAAATTACATTTAACTTTTTAAAAATTTCAACCCCCTTTAATGCTATTTCGTACCTATAGTTTAAGTAAGGCCTTCATAATTCCCATTGGGCGTTATTTCCCATTTTTCGTAACACGTAAATTATTATTTATTTTAAACAATTTGATCTAATCATTTGATCTATTATTTAGAGTTTCATTCTCAAATATTAGACATTTAAAATTAAAATATTGTCTAGCAACTGCTCGTCCTACTGCATTGTAGTGAATAATTGTTTGATAGGCAATCCATCATAATCAAGACAGTTTAGTTATATTATTAGTTGATCTCATGATATATTCAAGGGAAGGTCTTCGACTGGGGAATTTATTTTATTTTATTTATTTATTAATTTGCTATAATAATTGTATAATTTACGTACATTTAAAATGTCAAAAGTAGTAAAAAAATTGTTAATATTCATTATTCACAAATGTAAGCGTTTTTCTATTGAATAGTCTGTTCACCCCATTGGCCAACGATGCATCGATTCGGTTTCTGAATTGTCTAGCGAGATTGCCAAATGGAGTAATCCGGCTCTTAAGGCAGTCAAAGATACGATAGTTGATGCATCGCTTCCAGTCGGAATGCAGCCGAATTCTGAGATTAGCGAATGCAACGTATGCAAAAGAATAATTGATACATTAATCAATCCAGTTCATCATTGCCGACAGTGTAATCAAGGCGTTTGTGATAAATGTTCCAATTATTATTTAGAGTTTCCTAAACATGGCAAGCAACGTGTTTGCTCTAGGTATGTCTCTTATTGGCAATTCTTTACTACATTTCATAACAATTACTTTTTACTATATATAATTGATTTAACACAGGGAAAAACGAAAAAACATCTTTTAAGTAACAATTTATTATTTAACAATTCACGACATGTTTCGTTCTTATCAGGACATCATCAAGTGGATCGTCCATTTGTATAACAAATTTATGAAAGCACAGAATAAAACCAAGAGTCTGTATCAAACAGAATATTTTTCAAAATTAATTTAATAATAAAAAAAATTAATTTAATAAAATTAATTTAATAATTCAAAACACTAAAATGATTTGATTTAAAAATATCAATATTTCAATTTATTTTTCAAAATTTTAATAATGTATATTTTCTAAAAAATATACTTAATAAATTTTAGTCTTTCATATAATTAAGAAATAAAGATATTTAAAAAAAGTGTATAAAAATTGTTGAACTTAATAATATAATTTTTTACTAATATATACTTTTATGTCCGGAATTATTTTTCAAATAAAAATGAAATACCAAAAATTTTGAAACAAGGATTTTTTTGTAACGATATATTTTAAGGGTTATTTTAGGTAACCAGTTTATTTTAGGACAACATTTAGTCATTATAATTACACATTGTACTTACGTGTTCAGTCATTATAACACAATGAAATCCGTAGTTTATGATTTATAGTTCAAATGTTGGGGATATTTTGCAAAACATGTTTTTGCATGCAGATGTGGATGATCTGGGCAACTTATGCCAGTAACAAGCAACCGTTATTTTATCTCTAATATCACCGGAATTAATCTTGTTTTAACATTATTACAATATTATTGCATGACGGGTGTCACCAGGCATTCGGCTTTTTGAGAAAATCATGCCGGCTACCAGCCGGCGCCCGGACATAAAAGGTTAATATCCTACATTAGTTCAATAAGAACAACGAACACACCATAGGTTGTTTTAAAATGACCATTTCAGAATAGCATCTGTGTAGAAAAGTTTTTTATTAATAAGTACTTCTTATAACCTCAGGTATGTATAAAAATGTTTATTTTCTTCTATTCACAACCACGTAACTCATCCTGTAGATCGACCAGACAAGTGGCTTATTAATCATTTTGAATCAGCTCCATATATGTAATCTTTTCTTTTCTCAAACTATGGAAAAATATATATTTTTTTGGTAATTGTTTTGTATAAATAGTGAGTGGTGGAATTCCAAATTCGCATTGATAAGATGGTCTAATCGGGAGCAAGGCTGTTACGACTAACGTAACTACAAATACCATTTATAGCAAAAACATTTTGCAAAACAATTTTTTCTATTGCGGCACTTAAAAACAACATAATCCCGATTCTAGATCAATGCTTAATCTTATCTTACAAAAATATTCAATTATTTAGAACTCATAATGCGGAAATTAATATAGGATTACAAAATGGCGTTTCTTCTAGCTATGACTACAAGCTTAACGAAAATTTAATATTAAAGAATTTTTTTAATTCAATTTTTATTAGATGTTTTGAAAATTCGAAAAACGACAATTTTAAAAAGAAGGTTCTTCCTGAAGAATCTGGTGCATATCAAATGATTAAAATCGCATCAAAAACCACTAATATTCTCGGAACATTAGCCAAAGCGCCTTTCTGTAAGATTTTTTTATTAAAAACATTTCCTTGATCATAATTTATCCAGCGGTAGCGAAAATCATAGCTCAACCCTCTTATTGGCAGTCCGACAGTGAGTGTCGGAAATGTCCCATATGTGAAAGTGAATTTGATGTCAATTGGCTTCCAATTCACCACTGTCGTGCCTGTGGTAAAGGAGTCTGTGATACATGTTCCTCAAATAGGGTCTGTGTTCCAATTCGTGGTATTGATTTTCCACAAAGGGTTTGTGATACATGTTTTTCGGAGAAACGGTACGAACTACCATTGGAATAGTGCCTGTTCAAAATAGAGAAAAAGATATTTTAGAACATCTTTTTTTGATAACAATAGTAATCAATATCAGAATCTTCTGATGCTTCTAGATTACATCAATTTTATCTTGTTGCTTAAACATTAATCCAGATGAGAGTGAGTTTGTTTGTCCAAAGATTTGTATTAAACTATCTCTTTTTAAGGAAATATATTTTGATTTTTGCTTATTTTTGATTTATGCTTTTTAATGTACATCATATCGGAGCACGACTTTTAAGTCTCGGAAATTGAAATTTCAAATGAAAAATTCAAGTAAATTTTAGAAAGAATGAAAGATTGAAGTAAATTTTAGAAATAAATGAAAAATTCAAGGAAATCTTAGAAAAAATGAAAAACTGTAAAACTTAGAAAAAAAAGAAAAATCTAATAAATTTGACAAAAATGAAAATTTAACTTGAATTTTTCATTTCTTTCAAAACTTTACTGCAGTTTTTCATTTAAAATTTTAATTTCCGAGACTTAATTTTCAAGACTTAATTTCCGAGACTTAAATGTCGTGGCCTCACACAATATAATATAGATAAAATGCTAAATATTAAAAGTATTAACATGACTTTCTATGCATTTATTAACAACACAATTTAAATTGTATTTATGACAAATTACAACAATACAATCTGTAATTGTTGCTCTAAAATGATCGTATTTGATATTTTCTGTACTTCTAATTATTCAACCAGATATTCACTATATGATTATCACTAAGGGGACCAGATTTTAATATGGGCAAAGCGGAACAACTCTGAAGGAGGGCAATCAACAAAAATCTTCATACAGAATAAAAATAATATCGTAATATTTTTTTATTTTTAACATAAGTACAATTTATAAATATACAAAAATGTATAATATTTTATTCCTTGACATATTTTTAATCTGAGAGACAAATACAATGTAACTGGGTAGCAAAAGCAATATGTTAGTCGTCGTAGCCCGGAGTCGTAACCCGTAGAACGCAAAACAATGATTTTCATAAATATAAAATTTAACTTAATTCTAAAAGTCGGGACTTTTGGAAAACGTCGTGGGACGCGAGACAAATTGTGAAAAATCTGAACGACTGGTCACCTAAATTATTAACTGAAGATTACATTTAAAGTATTTTTAACGATGCTTCATTTTAATGTTTCTCACAAATATTAAATCGTTTCTTCTACATTTACATTCAAAGATTTGTAATCTTGTCCGAATATTTAAAATAGTGAATTAATTCTAATTTCGGATACCATTTAAAAGACGTCATTTTTGTGTCAATGGAGCCACATATTTTTTCCATTTCATAGCAGATAACTCCCCATAGATTTCGGCACCAATAAATAGTATTGTGGTGTTCAAAAAAACACGAAACCAAATTACAAAAATCAATTTCAATTAAAATTCATGAAATTAAATGAATGAACAAAATAAATGTTTTTGTTTAACTGAAGCAGATTGTGGAACAGAATAAAAAACGGAATTAACCATTACACAAACCACAATTACAGTCAGCAATATCAACAAACTCTCAATCATCAACTCAAATATGCCCAGACATAACGCGAGTATCCATCTCAATGATTATGCCGATAGACGTCTCTATTCTGCCGATTCGGATCGTGTTTTCGTGTTATGTGTCAATATATTTTATGTTCGATCTGTTTCTTTTTTCTTACCGTTCCAACGACGGAAGTTGGTGGTGCAAATTGCGCTCATCAAATTGGTGTCAGAAGTGGAATCTTCCCATCACAATCGCAGACCGATCTCAAATGATTATACTATTTTACGGTTGGAAACCGTTGAGAGCCAATCTATCGTTTAGAAAATATGGAATCATGACTGACGTCACGCTCGTGAGCCGCATACCGCTTCTAGGGTGGGGTGACCCCAACCACAACGTCGATACCGCTGAGGGTATCAGACAGAAGCAAACCTCGTCGCAGACTGAGGTACACGTCGTCACGCTTCCATACACACCTTTTTTTCTGATAAGGACGGTTCGCCACGGACTTGGTTAGGACTAATGTACTTCCAACTGAAACCCGTTAGATGGCAACATACACGCTACCGGTACCTCACAGCTGCCCTGCCAGTAGAACAACTTCGCGCTATATACAGACAACTCCCGGAGATTACGGCGCACGATCAACCCTATGACCAACTACGGCTACACCTCTTGAAGTCGCACACCCCATCGTTCGAAGACTCGTTCGAACGATACTTTAGGGTCCAACCGATAGGGAACCTAACACCCACTCAGTTCTTGCAAAGGATCACAGAGGATCTCAATAGCATCAACCCGGGCCTCATCGCCAACGATAAAGACCAACGCGCATTACGGAGGTTCTTCCTGCAGGCGCTCCCAGGAACGCACCGGGCCATTCTAGCTGCGTCAGATAGCTTACCGCTTCACGAACTCGTGAAAACAGCGGACAAGATTACTGATGCCGTCGAACGTCCTGCACTCGAATGCTATCCTGTCACACTCGTGTCCGGGGACGCGCACCACCATCTGCTTCCTAATGCGCCAGGTGAGTCACCGCCCACCGATATAACTGCACTATCGGATCAAGTGGCGCAAATCCAGTTGAGACTGACCAGGATCAAACGCGACAATCTGGATCTGCGATTGAATATTAGTATCTTATTGAAACTACTGGAGGAAGCACAATATAAAAACGTTAATCTTTTTTTCTTAGATCTACTTTATATCTACTTAGATCAAATAGACCATAAATTTAGAAACACTTTTAGGTATCTGATCAAAAACGAAATCTTTGGCTTCAAAGCTATTCCTGATCTCAAATTCATTTAAAAATCAAGGGGCTTATTAATGAATCAATAACATTTTCGACATTGTACTGTACGGTCTCTATCGTTGATAGGAGAGGGTGTACTGGATGACCAGCTTTATATATTTTAGTTAACCAATATAACTTAGCTGGTTGTGAACCCTGACATATCAACAGTATTAAGAACACCAACATGAGTTTTCGAACTTTTATTTTCAATACAATTAGAATTATCTTTTTGGCAACTCTCAGCAAAGCTTTCGTAATTCGACATCGTCCTAAATTGATAAACTTTAGTTAATGTTTTTTTAATAAACAATTATTCGAACAAATTTTTCATTATTTTCAGATTTTATTTTTAAAGTTCAATTTTGTAATTTTAGTAATAATTTTATCTACACATTAATTTTATTTACAAAATGATTTTATGTAAAGAAAGAACATTTATTTAATTTAAAACTTAGTTAAAAGTTATTTACTTTATTTAAATTTTTAATATGAAAATTTGAAACGATTTAATATTTTTAAAGTTTTTAAAATATCTTATACTGTACTTTAAAATGCAAATTATACTCGAATAATTATTTATCGTGAACATCCAAAATATCTATTTTCCATCTTGGTGGGAGAAACACATTTCGAAATACTAAACTCAACATACAAAATTCAACAAACCAATTTCAACATACCAAATTTAAAATATTCCTCACAAACAGTTTCCCATATTTTTGATTAATATTCTTATTCTTTAGAAGACGTTTTAGTATATTTTTCAATTCTGTGCACAACACTCTCTCTCTCTCCACATATCTCTTGTACAACACAGGTTTTTCACCAGGATATGCATTCATTTTATCCTCAAGCGACTTCATAAATATTGATNCCAAAGTTGGTGCTAATGGGGAACCCATTGCGATACCGTCTTCCTGAATGTACCATTCATCATTAAAAAGAAAAGGTACATTTTTGGCACAAAATTTTAGAAGTTCTTTCAGTGCCTGCTTGTTCATTAATTCATGCACAGAGCTAGAGTTTTCATCCCACATCTTTTCACACAAATCAATGGTTTCATCGATAGGTACGTTTGTGAATAAACTGGAGACATCAAATGAGACCATACACTCAGAATCACATTTCG
>MQRK01251361.1:44164-55909 GCA_001938485.1 Girardia tigrina
AGCTATCAATTGCCATTTGAGAAAACGATATGTTTTCTCTATCGTTCCGTACTTTACAAGGTAACGGAGACATATGATAAAGATGACAACTAACAGCACACAAAAAGCTAATCTTTTTGTGTGACCTGATGATGGGATTTTTATTATCTCGAAACGCGTCGTCTTATTTTTATCCCTATTATATAGATTTTACCTTACAAGATATATATATATATATATATATATATATAAACTAATTTAGAATTATTGCAATATAATTTTTATTGTTGACTTTTAAATACTATGAAGACTATTTTTTAATCAAAATAAATTTGCATAATAAAAGTCGGTAAACTAACCATTTATTATTCATCAAAAAATAGAAAATAAAAATTTAATCAGTCACTTGAATCTGCTGTGGTATTTGATCAGGCACAATAACAATTTTAATTTTAGATCCAGAATTTGGATCTTTAACAATGATATTCTGAGTTGAAAACAAACAACCTTTAGTAACATATTCAACTAAATGAAAATAAAAAGCAGGATTAACTTCTGAAATATTAATATCAAAATAACGTAACAGAGCATCGATATCATTAAACAGTTTCTGTCTCTCTTTCAGTGTTTTGTTGGCCATCATATTTGGTTTAGAACAATTCTGACTACTTTCCTTATTAAAAATAAACTTCTCAATGTACGGCAAATACTTTGATACAATAATCGGATCGGTCGTTGAACCATTCATCAAACTAATGACAAGTAAAAATTTTTGGTCTTGCCATTCGGACTCTTCTAACGTTATCCCGACATTTTGAGCTTCAGATGCTAAAACATACTTCAAATATTTTGTTGAAGTTTTATGAAACTGAAATTTTTCAATATTCCAAAATATAAATCCTCTTCCAAGATTATTTTTACCAATTTTAGATACATTTGTCAAAATGTATATTTGACGACTCGATAAGTTATTAACGATGTCCAAAAGTTTTTGTTTCAGAAAATTGTATACACAAATAACAGAATGTTGTTGAAGGTCTTGAGTCTGGCAATTGATGGAGCAATAACGGGCGGAACATTCACTGCATGAAGCTGCATTTGAAGTGCCTTTTGCAATGAATTTCGAACATAAAATTCTCGAGCAAAATGTGGAAGAATTTTCGCAGTTCGTTTTCTTAAATGACTTTTCTAAATCATCATATTGTAATAAAAAGGAATTGTATAAAGTTTGTAGTTTGGCATCAATGTCTTTCTGGTTTTCTGAACATTTTGAAAGATCAGTGTACGTTTTTTTCGAATTAATGAAAGCGTCTCTGGCCTTAGAATTTAATATCGGCAGAAGTTTATGGTCATTTGCGCTGTACCTCGTACTTGGTAGATTGACATTCCTTTTAATTATCTTATTTTCCGACTTTTTGAAAGAATTTATATCATGTATTGTTTTAGCGATTCCAACTAGTTTTGGTTTTGGTTTTGAAGTTCTCTGTGGAGTTTGTAATTCTAACAGGTCTTTACACTTTTGCTTCTCTTGTTGAATGAATTCTACAGAATTTAACCATGTTGGGATATTTAATTTGGTTATCGATTTAGCAACTCTCATCTGAACGGGCGTTTTAGCATTTTCACATAATCTGGAATATAAGGATTTATTACTTCTTGAGACAGATCTCGAACTGATACATTTATTGAGAATATTTTCATCGAGATCTGTACAAATTATCAAGTTCTGATTCTGTTTTGAAAGACATAAATTGTTGAGACTTGATGTTCTATGTTTAGACAAACTGTAAAAGTTATGGTGTTTATCTAAATTTGTTTCTCTATAAATCTCTCTATAAATCTCTAACCCAGAATCTATGTCCGTTTCTTTCAGTGATCCATGAGACTTAGATTGAGAGAAGAACACGTTTGCCGGATTTTTAATATCCGGAATTTCATAACCGCAAATATCATTACACGTTAAATTATAAAGAGACAAATAAATTCTTTTGTTGTCTTCTTTATCTTTAGATTTGAAACTAACAGTCAAATCTTGCTTATTCCTATAATCTGTTGTTCTAACTTTTCTTTGGCTGTCAGGAGAATATACAGATGATTCTTTGAAAGATTTTGATTGAACTAATGAGTTAGATGGAGAAAAGGTCGAAAACGTTCTCGTATTTCTCTTCAAATGTGATTCGTAAAGGGGTGTTGAAGTTTTATAAAATATATCACTGAGAATTTTCTGATTATTAGTGAATGTTTCGGAAATGGAATCAGAGATTTTCAACGCCAAATTTGTACGACACGGTTTTGATATATGATTTTCTGTTACCGTTTTTGTGTTAGTAGTTTCTTCGATAATATTAGAATTGTTGGATAATTCTGCTATGGCGGTCGCCATTGAAACTGGCGTTGCAACGAAAATATTGGACTTTTCGTGGAAAGATTCTTCTGAAGAAGATGTATAACTATCAGAAATGTGAGTTAAATGAGGCAAAGAATGTAGAATAGACACAGAATTTTCTATAAGAGAACCAGTATTTGCAAAGTTTGACTGATTAGAAACTGCAGAAATATCGGATTCATTGACATTTTTCCTTTTCAATAAACACGAAGTAGCAAGATGAATTAAAATTTCTTGTTTGTCGGATAACAGATCATTCAACTCTCGTTCACATGCTAATAAACCTAAACATATAGATTTCGATGAAGCAAGCCAGGAGGAAATCTTGGAATCATTTGAATGTGCGGTGGAATTGTAGGTTACGAAATGATTTAGTGCTGCGTCTTCTGCCGATACTACAGTGGTAGCAGTCGCAGTTACAGCTAAATAGAAAAAAATGCATTAATTAGAACTTATAACATGACACCATTGCCTGGATTATTTCTATAAACACATGACGAGAGTAACAAATAAATCTGTCTAAAAACAAACACGTCGCAAAAATTATAAATAAGAATTATTGATCCTTCTTCAAATATTTCGTTATACATTCAAGAAATCAGTTCAAATTTTAAACCCATTTAATACTATACGAATATTCTATTTTCCCAACAGATAAAAGTTCAAAATATTTAAGGAAATCGGAAAAAAACAAATGAAAAATTTAACTTCATAGTACAAATTAAATAGTTATTCTAAAATATTTAATTAAAATAAAAACTTGATGAATTATTGCATGTATTTTAATATAACACAAATTGCATGAGGTATAAGATTTAATCCAGGACCCCATATTATTCTAATTTAAGGTGACCAGATTTTTAGATGGGCAAAGCGGGACAACTCTAAAGGAGGGCTTATCAGCAAAAATCTTCATACAGAATAAAAATAATATCGTAATATTTTTTTTTTATTTTTAACATAAGTACAATTTATAAATATACAAAAATGTATAATATTTTATTCTTTGACATATTTTTAATCTGAGAGACAAATACAATGTAACTGGGTAGCAAATGCAATATGTTAGTCGTCGTAGTCCGTAGGCTTCTTAGCACGCAAAACAATGATTTTCATAAATATAAAATTTAACTTAATTCTAAAAATCGGGACTTTTGTAAAACGTCGGGGGAATCAGGACAAATTGTGAAAAATCGGGACGTCTGGTCACCTTATTCTAATCTATTTTATTTATCTGAACCACTAAATAGTACGTGAGCTATTTTATATTAATGATGACCGTCACATCTCGAGTCAGTCTTGAAATTAAAAAAACCCTATTGTATAATATCACCAAACCGATATACAATTACAAATTAATATAAATATTAAATTCTGTTTATATCTACAGAATAAAAGAATAATTATAATCAATGCAGTCCAAAACAAACGAATTCGATCTCATTATAATTTACACAAATTCAGTTCTTCGAAGATTAATTAATTTGCCAATTTACGTTCTCTCTATTTTGGATTATTTCAAACCCCTAAAGTTCCTTCTCAAATTTGATGATCTGCCAATTGACTTTATCATCCAATCAAGATATATCACTTCTCTCATTACGTTCCATTTCTTCCTTTCGTATACTACGTTTCCTTTCATTGTGTTCCTAAACGTTATATTATTTTAAATCCTCCCGCTTGTGCTTCGTTAATAATTATTTGAAATCAATCTATTTATTTATTTTTTTACTTCTGTAATAAAGAAAGGTTGGAGAACATTCTTTAACCGAAAATTCAAAATCGATTAGGCTCGTAATGTTTTGGTGTGACTTTATTATAATAGAACAGGCTCATTGTCAAAGTTTGTACTTCCAATAAATCCTCCTGCTATATGATTTTTAGGGACATCAAATCAAATTCATATATAAATTTAAATAAATAATACTCAATCAAGATTTCTAGATCTTCAAAATCCATAAAGTCAAATTATTACAGCCCCACCGACAACGGAGCGCAAATAAAATTCCGCTTCCACATCAAACAGAGTGACCAAAGCAAAACTTGGCACTCGATTCATATTTATATTTACTCGCGAACTTATATCGAGTTTCAATTACATGTTGCGAGTTATTAGCTGTGAGCACATATTAGTATTGAGCACATAGAGACCATTGAATATTTCCCAATACCTGGACGGTAGAAATCATTGATTTTGTTGGTATTGTCCAAAGCATATAAAGCCTATTGTCAAAAAACTTATGAAAATTTCTTATGGAATAAAAATCATTTTATGTGGTATCGTGAACATAATCCCTTTTATCAACTAATTTTCTTATCGTTTGGTAAATGCTCTTTGTTAAACTGATGTGTACATCCAGAGAAAACCAAATTTTAGAGATGAAAATTTTCATTTAAGAATTTCAAAAATCAATTCCGAGCTGTTCTGTCATATATTGCGTCTTCTCAATTTATGGTATAAATTTCTAGAGCACATTTACAAATGTAGAACCTAAATTTAGTGAAAAAGGTGATATTAAAAAGAGTATTTTTATGAACTTGACAGTTCATTTTAATAAGTTAAAAAAGCACACCTTCAAACAACAAAATTAAACGATACTTCAAAATTAGGCGATACTTCTTCAGCAATATAAAATTTAATCAACTTATAAATTTCACCTATTTCAATTTTTAGAACGACAATTCCTAGAATGTTTAATGTACTTCCATAAGCACAAATAATATTATCATTGTTGCTTTTATTTGGAATTATTCTTAACTTATTAACTACATCCTTACTCATAACATTTATACGGGCACCTGTATCTAGTAAACATGAAAAATATTGATCGTTACATTTAATTACCATCTGGGGTCTGCCATCAATTTTATCATATTTTATTTTCATATTACATAATTTAGATTTTAAAATATTGTCTTCCCTATTATTACATCATGTGCTTGACACTTTATAATTTTATGATTTGATGCACAAATGTCAGATATGTTACACAATCGGTCAGTATTACGATTATTTTCTATTGGGTTAATATTATCTAATTTAAAATTAAATATTTTACTTTTATCCCTATTCTTTAATACAGATACATTATTTACAGACGTCCTGTTTATTATATTCAGTTCATTACTACTTTTAAAATATTTATTAATAGCAATATCGCTATTATAATTATCATTCAAAAAATATTGTTATTACAATTATCAAATATAAAATTACTATTTACACAATTACAATACTTTAAATTACAAATAAATGGTTCCAAAAAATTCCTACATGTTAACAAATGGCTCCTATCACTTCTCGCCTTGATGGAGCTTGATCATTTGGGATCTGATGTCTTTCCTGTTGTTACCCATCATAAGTCTCGATCTCTTCACAATTGTCGTCTAAAACTGCAATGTTTTGTCTCGTTCTGTTGCCATTCATTCCAAAATAATTTTTCTGTTTTTGATAATCTCCTTGTCGTTTCTGCCAGCACTGAAAACTAAAATGACTATATTTTTTACAATGACTACACTTTATATTTGGACATTCTCTTCGGATATGTCCATGTTCTTGACATGCATGGCATTTTATTTGCTTGTTGGGTCAATTTCTGCTAACATGCCCCTCTTTCTGACAGCTCCAACATACAACTGGGTTTCTCGAATGTTCATTGTTTGGATGGTTCCATTTTGTCTTTTCCATAGGTAGTTTTACTAACCGTGAATTTGAAAATTGTTGGCGCTTTTGTACGATTTTGGCAAACGTTTCTTTTCGATTGACTGCTGATATTTGAATTGATTCTTCTTCTCTTTCAATACTGTCAATCTTCCGAATAACTTCTTTGATCTGCTCCACGTCATTGACATCTCGTAAACGTAATTCCCTTTTGATAGTGCTATTCTTGGTACAATGTACCAAAAAATACGCCATTAATTATTTTTCATCCTATTTATGTGACATTAATTTTTTAACCAATTTTTCAATTTTACCGAAGTACAAATTTGCTCCATCCGAACCTTTTTCGTATGAAAATAAATTCATAATTCTGTATTAATGATGAAGGTTTGGAAAATGCTCTTCTGAGTCTTTCCTCAAACTCTACGATATTTGGGTCCACTTGTTCATAGACTGGAATTAAATCTCTGGAAAGAAATGCCTTAACCATAATTCCTTTTAGATTTGGGTCGGTGCCGGATACTTCGAAAAATTTTCTGCATTCTTCGATAAATTCTTCTAAGTTATTTTCTCCATTGAAAGTTTCTGGAACCAGATTCTTCCAATAACTGAACGTGGTCGCCATGTTAATCGATATATAAATTGAATTAATAATACGAATTCAAACTTGTTACCAGAAATTTATTCTGATTAAATCAAAAACATAAAACATGCGAGAAATAATTATGAAATTTGAACCATATTTAATTAATTTTAAATAAATTAATAAAGATTTGAATGATAATTCTAAACAATAATTTGATAATAATAATTTATAATACTTATATTCTTACTAACATGCATATTAATGTCATGTTAACTTTTTCTCTTGAAGCTGTTTTCCTTTAATTAATTACTATTGCAAAGTTATATTTTAAAATTTTACATTTTTTGTTTTTAAATTTATTATCTATAATTCTAATTAAATATAAATTAATTAAAACACTTTTGAAAGTATCATCATATGACATGTGTCAATGTTTTCTTTCGTCATAATCAGTAATTATAAATTTATACAAGTTAATTAAAGTACAAGATAAAAATGCAATTAGGTGGCCTTCTATTCAATAAAATTATGGCCTTAATTCTTAGTATCTAATACATAAAATTTCACCATTGTTAGGAATTCGAATTATATTTTATTATATGTTATAATCATTATTTTTATTTTTGAATCCCTTATGTCTTTTCTCGATCAATTCGACAATTTCGATTCAAATGAGCCAAATATCTGAGTTACTTTTTGTCAAAAACAGTTATGAATGACAATCACTGATGATATTTATCATTTATCGCTCTTTGCTTGCTATTTTATATATAGTTATGATATGCATAAATAGAAAATATAAATAAGATTTATGAAATAATTTTGCTAGTAAAAATATCAAGATAAATAAAAATAAAACAATATAAATCGGATATTTATAATATTAAGTTTAAGTTAGATTTTTTTAAGATTTTATTGAAACCAAAAACAAATCAGTAAATTATAAGTGAGATACAAATACAATTATATACAAAAGTAGAAAAAAAGATAATTATGACTATTTTAATTAAAAATAAATTTTATTATTAAAAAATTCTTTTAACACTAAATCCAAAAGATAGTTATCAGTGCTAATGAGGCACAAGTTATACTAATTAAAGATTAATCAAACCAGAAGAATTTCTCATTATCTTATTTTGTATTTTATCATAAAATAATGGAAACTATTTTTCAAAAAAAATTGTTTACAGTTATAAAAAATATATAATTTCACTTTGAATATTTAATTACATATTTTTTAACGCAATAGTAGGGTAGGCAATCTTTTCAGTATTATGGGGACACATGAGGTGTCAACTATATCACAGGAAAATGTAAACATTTTGTAATATATGATTGACAGTATACAGCAGGGTGCAAAAGTCTGTGGACAGTAATAAAATCACAATTTTACCAATTAATCCTACAAACACCATGTGGGAAATAGTTACATATTACACCATGCATGAATAAATATATCCATAAAAGCAATCAAAGAAAAAGAAGCAAAAAAATTGTTTAAAATAACAAGTTCTAATTAATTTTGAAGTATATTCAATCTGATTTGTCCAATTCACAATTATCACAAACAATCTCGATTTTCGAATGTTTCTTACAAACAAAGAAGTCACAGCGACAACATTTTGAATTAATTCTGCTGGCTTTATGCTTTGTTTCATAATCGACTGCAGTGTCATAACATATCTAGCATCTTCAGCGTAATACTTGTTTATTACGAGAACTCGATTCTGATATGGATATCCCTTGTGTCATTGATGATGATGATGGTAATGCCGAGGATGAGGATGACTGAACGATACAATCAATAGAAAACACAATATCTCGGTATAGATTTTCCTTTTGTCGTCTACTTGTGTTTCGCAAAACCAACGAAGGAGCTAACACTCTTAGAAACAATTTTCTCTTAATTGGATTTTTGGCTTGCTAGTCAGGAAAACTTTCGATAAACAATGTGTATGCATTTACACCTACTATATCGAATAATGTATAGAAAATTGAAACAGGCCATCTACATGTTCCTCTTTTAGTACTGTAATGGTAGGTAAGTTGATTGATTGTTTTAACACTCCCTTTAGTCATATTATAGAACGAGTTGATTTCCGGTTTACGTTTATTGCCATCAAACGTTCCAATAGACTGATGATGATTTTATATGAATAATACTAATTTTCGAGGCATTGCGTTGTATGAAAGGAGTGTTACTGGTGCTGAAGTAGAGCATGCTTTTGAAAATAAGAATAAAGATGAGTACAGCTCTGTTCCGCTAATATTTTTTATAATATTAGGAAGATGCTTTCTATTAAATTGAATAGTTCCGACCATTGTTAGTTTAAAATTGTACCATAGAAAATCTGCTAAATCAATAGATGAATAATAACATTCCATCGTTTTGTTATGTAAAGATCCTTTGATCACCATAGTCTAATGACTATGTTTATTGGATTGTAAATCGGATTTGCCAGCATATGGCTCCATTGCTAAAACATAACGATGCTTAGCGTCTGTTATCATTCGAATAAGTATACCGTATTTACCGGGCTTATCCTTCATAAAAACCTTGAATGGGCACCTTCCACGAAATAGTGAGAGAATCTCATCTATAATTGTACATTCGTAAGGCTTGAAAAATCTTGAAAAAGAAGATGCAATTTATTCAAACAGATTTCTTATGGGAGAAAATTAATCAGTCTTTCTTCTTTCTTGTCTAGTACTCTTTTCATCGAATCGCAAATGCTTTATTATTTGAATAAACCTATTTTTTGACTTCGCGCCCCTGTAGTTGTGATTTAGTTGTGACCATAAATCTGTAATCGATTGAGTATTATCATTATTGCTTCTTATCATGTATAAAAGTCCCATAAAGGCGAGCAGATCGATTTCATCAATCTTATCATTTTCTTCTATTATATGTTCATTCGTATTTTTGATAATTATATCAAGGACATCCGTTGACATGAATTTACGGTAAGCATCTTCTGCATTTATAGCCTTACCGTCACGTGTTATGCCCATATGATATTTTATTACATCTTGAATATATCTTTTTTGATTTCTAAACTGCTTCTTGAAGTAAACCTTACCAGTTTTTGACACTATTTGTTCGTTTGTCTCTTCTAATTCTTCTTCTTCTCCTACTTCATCTTCATCCTTCAATTGATACTCTTCCTCATTGTCTTCAACTTCACTTGTCTCATCTTCTGTTCCTGATAAGATTAAATCATTTTCTCTCTCAATATCCATTCTAAAATAAATCAGTAAAATAAAATAAAATCAATATCAAAAAAATAATTTATAATATATAAATCAATATCAATAAAATAAAACATAATAAATCAGTTAAAAACTAATCAAAACCCCTTGCAAGATAAATATGAACAAGAATCGGATCAGATAAATGCACTTTCAAGTCCGGGACCGCAATAAAATTACACTGTTTAAAGCATTTTCAAAGATTTTCATTCACAGTTTTAAAATTTTAAGATTGTCATAAGTATGGAAATTTTGTCCATGCATGGTATTTGTAGGGTTAAGCCATGAGTTTATAAGGTGGTAAGCTTAAATTTTGACCAGAAATGTAGTTTTTATAAGCTTTTACGCTAAATAATTATTTTTAAATTTTGTTAATATTTTTTATGACGAACATTCAATTTTCAAATTTTAACTGGTGAAAAAGTCTGTGGAAAATTCATAAAATTCATTATTTAAATAAAATAAATGCTAATTAAATTTAAGTATTAATTTAAATATTAATTTAAGTATTAATTTTAAGTATTAATCAAATAAAGTAATATTTAGGCTGACCTCAGTCCCGGAAATCTCAGAAGATATCAAGAAATTGATTGTTGATGATTATCTTATTGGGAAAAAATCTTATAGAGAAATTGTCCTAGATTTATGTTCTAAACTTGAAAAAAATGGTTCTATTACAAAAATATTGATTCCTCTTATAAAACACCTAGGAGTTAAAAGTAATGAACCAGACAGTGAAAATTTTGATCTTGAAGATGAAGATACATAAGTTACATCTCTCTCCTCTATTAATACTGCAACTGTTTCACTAAAAAACAAATTAGAGAATAAGATTAACAAAGCAATGACGAATGTTCCAAACCAAAAGAAACAAAACAAAAAATTAGAAATAGAACGTAAACTTTAAAAAGAATTACAATTTTTTGAAGAGCATGAAATTAGGCGGGTACATCTGAAGCTTGCTTATGAATACTTCTTAACAATACTACCAACAAGTGTGGAGTCAGAACGAGCCTTTTCGGCTGCTCCACATATAACCACAAAAATAAAATCGAGGTTAGACAACGGTACGTTGGATTATATATATTTTTTGAAATCATATTTCAATTTGCATTAAAAATAATAATCACTTGTATGAATTAATGTAATATATATTAAAAAAGTTGGATTTAATTTTGTTAAATTATTCTTAAATATACAGTACCGGTCAAAAGTCCTGAGCCATCTAATAATATTTCAAAATTTCACAAATTTATGCAAAATTATATAATCTGTTGAAATAAATTTAACATATTTTGTAAACCAGATAATCCTGCATTATATAATGGTATTATTTTATTTTAGTATTAAAAATATGTCCTGTTTTAAGATTCTAAATGGTAAAATAAAATTGTTTAAATATTCTATTGGGTCAAAAGTTTTGAGCCACTTTCAAACTGTCGTCATAATTAAAATTTATAAATTGGTTTGTTTCGAAAGGATAAGTATGTTTTATGTCATAAATTATATTAATATATAAGTAGAAAATGACCAAAATATCTGAACTGAAAAGATGGAAAATTGTTGATGAAATGAAAAACAAGAAATCTCAAAGACAAGTGGCAGAAGAATTTGGAGTTTCGCGAAGAAATGTACAGGAAATATATAGAAAATTTCTAAACACTACATCTGTAGCAGATAGGTGTGGTGCCCTACTGATTTCGTATACAGGTATCCCTCCTACAACACGGTATCCTACAACACGATTTCACTCTAACACGAATTTTTTTTCTGAAAACCTATTATAAAACGGACTTCTACAACACTATTTGTTTAAGAAAATTATATTATTGTCATAAAATACAATTTAAAATGCACATATTTTTATTACTTCAAGAAACAAGT
>MQRK01251368.1:12809-26227 GCA_001938485.1 Girardia tigrina
ATTAATTTAGCACCGTAAATATTCTAAAAAATAACAGCAATATGTTAATAATGGCTATAGGAATATACAGCTAGGCATAAGATTTCAAATAATATCTAACACTAATACATTTAAACTTACATTCATATCAAAGTAGATAACCAAAGTATAAAGCTCAAAAACCGCCATTATTTTTCGACCAACCTAATATTAATTAAAAAATTCTTTTCAAATCACAAAAGTCTAATCAGTTATAAAACATTATGAACCTTTAGATAATATGAGGTCAATTGTAAATAAGCTATGCTATACTATCAAAGATTTAAATTCCAATGAACTATTCTAATGCTATGAAGCATTCAAGAGATTTCAAGCATTATTTCTATGGAAAAAGTTCTTGGCTCGTACCGATCATAAAGCCCTTTTATTTATGTCCCAGACAATCGAGTCACCCAGTTCTCAAATTCAGACTTGGATTGAAGATCTGCTGGGTTTTCAATATGACTTGCATTACAGGAAAGGATCAGAACATTCAAATGCAGATTGGATCTCAAGATTGTCAGAAGCATTGTGCGCTCAATGTATGACGAAACATGTCGGAGCTAAAACAAGTAGGAGTAAAGTAAAGTATTTAAACATTTGAAGCACGATGGATCTCCACCATATCAAGCAGATCAATGAGAAGATAAAAAATATTCTGGAAATTATTACTTCATTAGAACTTAATGAAACACCTTCAATAGCTCAGTTACAAAGTCCCTTGTGGGAACACATTAATCACTTGATATTAGAAGATGAATTGCTGTACTATCGGGATGGACATATAAAACGCGTGGTTGTCCCAGAAGCTGCTCAACAACGATTAATTCAGTCCATTAATCAAGATTTATGTCACAAAGGATATAAGAAGTTGTATGAATATATGCGGGATATTTATTTCTGGCCACAAATGCGACAAACAATATTGAAAGTTTCTAGAGAATGTGTTATTTGTACAAAACGGAAGGTATTATCAACACCATCTAAAGAGAAATTTTTACCTCGAGATGATATACATTATTTGAAGAAGTTGTAATGGATATTGTACATTTTTTACCTTCTAAAATGGGAAAGAAATATGTACTTGTGATGGTTGATAGATTTAGCAAGGTCGTTGTAATGGTATCACTTCGTAATCTAGATGAAAACACGTTGATTGCTGCTATTAAAAATAAATGGATTTATCTATTCGTGAAACCCAGATCATTTTTAGCAGACAGGGTAATAACTTTTGAAGGCAACAAGTTGCGGGAGATGTGTAAAACATTCAATATAACTCAAGAATTTTCGTCTCCGTACCAACACCAATTCAATGGAGTAGCAGAGCGCACGATTCGTTCATTGCGTGATATGATAGTTACTTCTAGTGCATCTCAAAATGATTCTCTTGATTGGGAAGAACTACTTCCAAAAACTTAATTTCTTCTGAATACAACTTGACAAAGCTCTATCGGATGTACTCCATTTGAGGTTTTATTTAGACAGAAGCTGAATTTACATGACACATTCAATAGATTACCCCATCCACAATCAAATCCAATGACAGTTGAACATAGTTCTAAGTCTGCCTATCGATTACAGATGCAAGATGATAAAAAACGAGGACATCGGATTTTTCAGGTGGGGGAGAAAGTTCTAGTAAAGGTGGAACCTCACAAATTGAGGAAAGAAGGATTCAGATATGAAAGGCCATATAAAATTGTAACATTCCTCACTCCTCATCAAGTGGTTCTGAAGTATCCAAGATCCTTGAAACCACGCCACATTGAATGGTTGAAAAAGTATACAAGACCTTCAAATTAAAAAGGCGGAAGTTGGGTAATTGAATGTTATTTTAATATTCAATCATTGTTGTTGTTTTAATATTTGATTATTTGTGTTAGAATTTAAATATATTTATTCTTGGTGGATTTCGATTGTGTTCTTACTTAAACTATATAAGTTCATTCAGTTGATCATTCGTACTCTATTTTCCCTTTTCTCTTTTTCTTTTCCCTCTTTTTTTCGTTTGTGTCGGTGTAGTTGTAATTGGGGTTGAGGCTGCGGCAATTTTTGAATTATGACTGTTCTTTTATAAGTGAATTGCGTCTGTTCTACTACAAAAATCTGTTCGAATACTTGATAAATTTGTCAAGTTGTTTCTCGTAATTTATGTGCTGGACAGATATTTAAAACTTAAAGAATTAAAATAATATTCATAATCAATAATATTTTTAATTAAAAAAATAATGTTCTCTTCTTCGTTTTCCTTTTTTACGCTTTTCTTTCTTTAATTAATTCCTACTTTATTTTCTCTGGGTTATTTACCTTTTTTATTTATTCTTATTCTAAATAATTATATATAATTCATATTTAATTGAATAAAAGAATAAATAATCTATTTAACTCATTTAATTAACAATAAATAATTAATACATTAAAATAAAATTATATTCTTTACTCAAGAAAATAGTGGTTCATAAAAACATTTTTGGTGGAGCCAAAGTATGGTTGGGTGACCAATAACAAATTTTTGAGCTAGTCATACAGCTCGATATTCTTCTTTCCCACAATACAGAAACGCTTTCAGTGCATATCCATCTTGGCATCACAGAACCAGAATATTTTAATACTATATTTTGGAGGCTTTGATGGTGTGAAGGACAGGCTCACTCTTAAAATTTTTGAAACAATTAATTTTTATAAAGAATTTCTAAAATAAGGAAATATTTAAAATCAAAAGTTTTAAAAGCAATTATAATTAAAAAATATATCTTAATTAATTTTAAAAGTTATTTTCGAAAATAATCGAATTTTAAATGTAGAGTAAAACCTTAAAATTAAATTAATTGAGAAATAATGGATTTTTAAATAATTGATTTAAAAGAAATATATAAAGACAAGGATAATTATGTTTTACCAATTTTAAAAGTTATTCTAAAAAATAAAATAATGAACTTTGTTGCCAGAGATGTTAATTAAAAAAAACAGATAATTTTAAATTTTAAAGTCAGTTTGAAATTCTGCAAATTAATGATTTGACAAATACAAAAAAAAATAAAAATTAAAACTTTTCTCATTAATGTATCGTCATAATAATAAAAATTTGAATACTGTAAATTATTAGCTTAGCACAGTTTTTAACCTCAAAGAAATCCATCTCAAGAGCAGATTGAAGATCACTAAGGCTATTGTCTGGACAACACTCCTCTATGGATGCGAGAGTTGGACAATAAATCAGAAGAGTATGGATAGGCTTAAAGCGTTTGAAATGAAGTGCTACAGGAGAATGCTGAAGATCACGTGGAAAGAAAAGAAGACAAATGACTTCGTTTGGAGGAGAGTGACAGAAATACTAGGTAAAAGACCGGAATCAATAGAAGAGATCATCAAGAGAAGGAAGCTGAAATTCTACGGTCATCAAATAAGAAAATAAGCATTAGCAAATGTTATGATTGAGTGAAGAGTGGAAGGAGAAAGACCAAGAGGAAACCAAAGAGGCAAGGGATGGACGATTTAAAAGAATGGAATGGCCTGAGTATGGAATGTCTGAGAAAAGAAGCTACAAATAGAAAGATGTGGCGAAGGCTTTTTTATAATTGGGTGTACCCACGGCCCAACGGCTAAAGTCAAAAGAAGAAGATTTAAAATAATTGTAGGTAATAAAATGCTTTTAAACTGAAATATTGATAATAAATAAAACGTTAAAATCTTTTATTAATTAAAAACGTTTTCATAAATAAAAGAAAATAACATTAAACTAATTCTAAAATAATAAAAAAATCATTTTTGTTAATTTAGTAAAAATATGACTACAATAAATTATGTTGGTTTTAATTTAAATTAAATTGCATAAAATAGTGGAATATAAATTTTCAAAATAAAGAGAATAAAAAAAAATCAATTTTAAAATAGTTTATCAGTATTTATAATTCCATATTTTTATATAAAAATCTGGTCAGAAAGAAAACGAAGAAAAGTTCCTCGACGAAAAATTGTTTGAATACTTTTTATTAGTGTTAGAAATAAAATTTCGGTGTTAATGAATCTTAATCTCGATTAAGAATCCAACAGATGGTATGTATGTCCTTCGAGGAGCATAACCACGATAAGAATATAAGTGCTCTTCGACAGTTAAAGAATCATTTGGCTCGTAGTAATAGCGCAATTTGGCAGTAAATAAATCCCAGATATCTCTGATTGCAGATATTTTATCAATTTTCTGTCGCTCGCGACGAGTAGCTGTATTATCAAAAGTTACGTAGGTCATAAATGTTCGAAATCTATTCTTTGACATTGCACAGCTATAGAATGGACGCAAATCTTTCCAATGGAAAGCGATTCCAAACTTGCCAGATTGTCGTTTTCAGTACCAGTATGTATTATAATTTCAATGGCCGCTTTGATTTCTGCATAGACAAATGGTTATTTTCCTACTGATTTCATCCTCGTATTTGCACAACGTTTTATCGTTTTTAGCGTGGTCTTATCAACAAACATTGAAAAAGTATCGCTTTCAGATTTAGGAGATACTATGACACCAGTTCGAAAATTTATTATATTACAGTTTAGCCGAACAAAAGGAGGTACACTTTCTTTCCACTGGATACCACCAGGTTACTTGTATGAGCCAGGTTCATGAGCATCATCCAAGTCGGATAACTCTTCACTGTGTATTCAACATCGCTATCCTCAACAGCATGTAGGTACCAATCACTAATATAACTTTCATTGTCTCCACAGCCATGTCCTTCAATATTGTTAAAAAATATATTTTGGTTGTGCTGGATATGATATGAAATATCTCCAAAATATATCTCTAACTTAATGATGAGATTATGAATTGTTAAATACTGGAATTATAGTAAGTTAATATGGAGAAATTTTAAGATATCTGGAAATATTAGTATAAAATAAAGTGAATTAATTTTACAATATCAACAAATTTCAATTTCTTTTTTATATGTTTTAATAATTACCCAACAAAACGTAAAGGAAAAAACATATAATTAAATATGAATCGAGTTTGTGTAATTGCCGAATTTATGAACTAGTCAATATTTGACAAATTCTCTAACTATTTGAAAAATTTTCATTTTAAGATGAAAATTTCTCAATTTAAAATGAAAAACTATCAATTTAACATGAAAAATTATCAATTTAATATGAAAAAAATAAATTAAATATGAAAAATTTTTTTAATTTATTATCCAAAATAGATTCTAAATGTAAATTTTTTATTCATAGTTATTTAAACTTCTTCCTTGATGGTAAGCTGAATTGCAAACGTTTGTATTTTAAAAGCATTTTTTCATATTAAATTGATATTTTTTTCATATTAAATCAATATTTTTTCATATTGAATATAAAATTTTTCATATAAAATACATATTTTTTCATACTAAATATTAATATCGATTTCATAATTGAATTACATTTTTTTTAATGAAATTGCTGAGTTCGTTAATTCGGCAATTACACAAATTTGGCATAATATAAATATATTTAAAAAAATGAAGTTAAGCATAATTTTGTTAAAAATATTACTAATATAACAAATATTAAATTAAAGATTTTTAAAATATACATTTCAAATTAAACAATTTTACTAATATAATAAATACAAGTATATATAATTAATTATTCAAATTTAAACACAATTGACTTATTACAATGCCAAATAAAAATATATAACATTGTGACAGCTTAACTATTTCCATTTTAACGTTTATGAAAGGGTTGTGATGTCTGATCAATATTGACTCGCAAAACTATCTTTCAGAATGCATATCGAAAATCGAAATCAGAATTGAGAATTCATCCTTTACGTCAACTGTTTCTCTATTCTGACTCGATTTCAAATGCTCAATTTGGTTGTGTGTGCTCACTAATGCGAGTACGGAGAAGACGGTATGTCTCTCCAATGTACGAATTTTGACATAGATGACATAAAAATATATTTATTATCCATTAATTTAATTACTTTTTTATTTAATTTCATTCATAAGCAATAAACAATTCAGAGACAAAATAAATCAGTGATATTGTCATTTAATATGATAGACGAAAGTTTTTCAAACGATAAATTGTCTCGTAGGCAAGGAGAGAGCAGGATCATTTGATCACAAAATAAATGAATATAACATATAATATGGATTTATTAAAAAAATTCTGACACAAATATGATTAAACAAATAATTGAAATTGGCGAAATTAATATCAATTTAAAAAAGGAGAAACGGAAATATAAATAAGAAAAGTTTTTTAAAAAAATGAAATTTTGTTTACATTTATGTCTAAAATTATTAATGGAAAAAAATTGATCATTATTAATTCTAGTTCGAACAATATAAACGCAACTAACAATTTATTATGAGAACAACACCTAATTTAGCTATTTATTTCTGCACTCTAACTGTAAATAACGCTCCATTAAATCGGCTGTAATCCTAATTACCCATCGCTTCTCTACGCCATTTAAATAAACAGTTTATTTCGCAATTCTGTGTTGTCTCCCTGATTGTACTTTCAACTCGTCTAAATTTTAATTATATTTATTAAGTGTTTAATTACTACAAAATTGCCTTAGGCCTCTTTCCCGTCAGTCAAATTTTTAAAATTATTCATTAAAAATGCATTAGACTGATGACATTAATTCAAAACATGTAATATAAGTCAATTTGTAACATGAAAACTTGGTGAACTTGAAACATTAATGACAGAGTTGATTAATATACTTTCAATTCTCAGATGATATTTCAAACGACCATCATCCAGACTACCCTTAACACAACTTTCTAACGAACTACTGAATATATTTTTCCGTAAATAAGATCGACAATCGAAAATTAGATAGAATTGTCACATCGAAACAAAAAAAAGAACACAATCCTAATTCAAACGAATGTGATGACAAATCACGACAATAAACGAATTTAAATTTAGAACTGAACATTTTAAATCAAAAGAAAATCATTCGAATTTGTTGTCGGTTTTGAATTCTCGTAACGATGTAACATGCAAAAGGAAAGAGAGACAAAATATATTGGAAGTAGAACAGGAAATTTGTAAAGTGCAGTGACAAACTGGAGTGAATCTGTGTAACTGTGCAGGTAGAGATGATCAAATATGCTCCAATCAATGCTGATTGATTGTTTTTCAATCACATCTAATCGTTGTTTGTGTCACTGTGAATCTGCTTACAAGACTTGTTTGCGTTTCAAAATCCAATCACCGAATTTTGTTTTTATAAAATGATAAATATTTTGTCTCATCTCTGTACAGCCAGATTACGTTTCACCATTTTATAAATGAATTTTAAGCACTATCAATTTTCAGAAAACAAGTAATTTATGTTTGTGTTGATTTTGGTAAAGATTTTCAATTAATCAAATTTAAAATAATTAAAAATTATATTGACAATTAATTTAATCGGTTTTTTCTGTAATACGATGCGATTAATCGATGATAATTTGAATGAAAAAAGAATCCGAGAAAATTAATTTCAATTTGTTTTTAAAAACCGTGAAATTGGAAATTAATTTTCAAATTTTGTTTTATTTCAATTTTTGGTAAATATAATTTAATAAAATTTGAATATTTATTTTACTGTTAGTTAAAGTAAAAATATTATCATAAATATTTTTGTTAGTATTAAGAACACCAACATTGGTTTTCAAACTTTTATTTTCAATACAGTCAGAATTGTCTTTTGGACAACTCTCAGCAAAACTCTCGTCATTCGACATCGTTCTAAATTGATAATTTTCTGTTAATGTTTGTTAATAAACAATTATTCGAACAAATTTTTCATTATTTTCAGATTTTATTTTTACAGTTCAAATTTGGTAATTTTAGTATCAATTTTATTTAAGAAATATTTTATTGAAAGAAGGAACATTTATTTAATTCAAAACTTAGTTAAAACTATTTATTTTATTTAAATTTTAATATGAAAATTTGAAAAGATTTAATATTTTTAATGTTTTTAAATATCTTATGCTGTACTTTAAAGTGTAAATTATGTTCGAATAATTATCTATCGTGAACATCCAAAATATCAATTTTCCATCTGGGTGGGAGAAACACATTTCCAAATACTAAACTCAACATACAAAATTCAACAAACCAATTTCAACATACCAAATTTAAAATATTCCTCACAGTTAGTAAATACCAGTTTGATAATACTAACCAGGGTTCGGTAAATATTTCTACTCAAAGAACCTTTTTAGATGTTCTAAAATTTAAAAAGATTGTCTGTGAAGACAACTCACATAATGATTACTACATTTATTACAATTAGATCGTCTTTATGACAATTCGTAGTAATAGTTTCACTCATATTCATTGATCAAAGATTAATAATCTTTTCCACAAAATCTGAACTAACTTGAACCTGTATCTTCTTTTAAAAATATTTACTAGATATATTGGTTAAAACTAAAATGTCTATTATTAAAACAAATTTATATGAATTATTAATTTAAAAATAAAATTAATTAAATTATTTAAAAGTTAAGGTCATAATAAATTAAAAATAAATTCAAATATTTTTAATTTACATTTGAATTAAATTAGTTTCAGATACAATAAGAATTATAATTTTAATCAACCATTTGAGTAGGAGAGACGCGATCCCAAATCAACACAAAACATCAACATTACAATCATTCCTCACACCGCCCATGAAAAATTGATTTATTTCTTTCATTAGTATATAAATATAAATATGGTAAACAAAATTTATGGACTTGAAATTTTAAGTTTTTTATATATTAATTGAAATTATTTAAAGACTGCTTTAATATTATTATCAAACATATGAAAACTAAAGCAGTCTCAATATTAAATATTTTCCGTTAATTTATGAAAATTCAAAAAATAATAATATAAATAAACAAATAGCTAAAATTGTCATCAAATAAAATTTATTCTAAGAATCTTTCCTAATACTTTATTAATTTCAAATAAAGTATTTTCTCCAAACAAAATAGTTAATTGCCAATGATGATCAACGATGATCGAAACATGTTTTCGTTATATTTTTTATGTAAATAATGAGAAATTTTTTCGCTTTGTGTTATTATCTAATATATATTAAAAATTCATGCTATATAGTATGATGAACATAAATTTGATATTGTTTGGATACTATCAATATTAGACAAAGCATATTAAAAAAAACTATCGTTATAGATAAGTGCATTCAGAGTTAGAAAAGTTCATAAAATGCATATAATATCACATTGTGGTGCTCGGTCAAAAACACTGTAATAATTTTTTGTAAAAAAACTATTAATATAAAAAAACATTATTGTTTAACTGCACTGGACATAATAAAAAAATGTTGCGCGAAGTTCAAAAAACATTAACTATCAGCCTATAATTATATTTTCGTTTGTAATTAATGGAAATAAACGTATTGCTCTGTATTGATTTTTCAATCGACGGAACACTCGGTCGGAGTCACGTCTTTGTGGGTGGGGTGAACAATGCGACTCGCGGACTGAAACGGTGCTGGAACGTGAGGCTCCAGACAGAAGAGCCAAGGACTTCCCGACAAGCAGAGAGCTCGAGGTCGGTATGATCTCCGAAACTTGTACAGCGCGACCGCGTTCTTTTTAGTTAAGTGGGCCGCTACCAGGTCCCTCTGTCCAGATCCGCGACTGGCACATTGTCGTTTCTCAGAGGAAGGTTTTTTAGCTTGTATTATTGAAAATTCATTTTCTGATTTTTTTCTGATCCGTGGGTGATTGATTCATCCACAGTTGCAACAAATGATCAAGATTTAATAACAAAACGACACAAGTTTTCAGTCATAAATGGGTTTTAAAGTTAAATAAGCAACAGAATCGTGAGAAAACATTTGATTTAGAGAAGATGTCGATATTGATTTTACATTCGCGGCTGTTGAATTATTATCATCTTTAGTATATGGTGGAAGTATTTGGTCTGTGCCAAAAAGAATCAAATTAAGAATAGTTCTCAATATCACACAAACTAATTGACAACGTATACGTTCCATTTCAGTTCCACAAACGTAATAAATTTCAAACAATTTATCATCAAATTTATAAACATCAATTAACTTTCCGAAGTATTTGAAATCCTCGTTTTTCAATGCTTCTCTGTATAGATCAATATTACGATACACATAAGGAATGTTAACGAGAAGAAAATTCAAAATCATCAGCTTTTATATCATCATTTTCCAGTTTTTTGTCATACAATATATTGAAATATGGATTCAATCGATTCGCAGAAAGCCATAAATTTATGCTCAAATTTGTATATTCGAAAATATTTTCATTTTCTCCATAAAACTGGTGAGTAAAAGGAGTTATATTGTTAACATTGTTATCCAAATCTCCATTTTCACGAATTAATTTGTAATTGATATGTTTATTGGTACGACAAGTATAATTATCATTTGGCATTTCTTTACGATCCATTTTAACTTTCTTTATCATTAAAATCACGCAATCAAATAAGACTTCAAATTTTCACCAAAACTTTATTTGCATTAAATTGCTCCATTTAAACAAATTTTTATTTAATTTTTTTTAATTGCTATTGTGATACTATTTTTTTACAAAACAAAACCTTCACACACTTAAATACACATACATCTTTCCAATCACATTTTCACATACATTTAACACACGCAATTCATAGACACAAACACATTTTATTTACAATTTCGATTGGCTTATTCAAAAAGGAAAAAAAACAAACAAAGAAGATCACGTGATCTTAATTCATTAAACTCGATTCACACGTCAATTGATCATGAATATGGAACCATCTCCATGAAACCAAATGAAAATGATGGTTTAATCACAATGTTATATATATATATATATATATATATATATATATATGATTTGATTTATTTATTTAAATTACTTATTTATTTTTACTTTTAATTACTTTATTTTAATTTAATGATTTTATTTAATTATTTAATTTTCTTTATTTAATTTACAAATGGACTCAAGTAAGAGTCAAAGGAAATCACAACGAGAACATACATATATTTGAAATTTGACTATTAATAAACATTTAAGTGTTAGTTTTAATTTATGGAAATCTAATCGTTTCATTTTGAAAGTTTCAACATTAATTACTATTTCGCGGTATCTCTTCACTTAAAAATGCAATCAATATGTTTAGAAAGTTATGGGGGGTTTCTGTAAACCATTTGCCAACCCCTGACGTAGACGATTAACAACAATTATTTAAATGATAAAACTTAACTTTAATTAATTTCTTATATCTGTTCAGTCTTGATTTTTTTGTACTTTTATGCTAGGTTGAGCAATGCTGCCTTTGTGTTACCATAATTTTTAAAGCAAATAAGTTGTGAGTTTTTTAGTTTTGCGATATTTTCTTCGTTTTGTCTTCACACAAAAGAAATTTCTTACTTAATGATCAGCAATTTTAATTTTTAAAATATTTGAATATTAATTTAATTGTTTTTTATAAAGTTTAGAATGTTCAAAAAAATTTAATATTAAATGATAGATTTAAAACATATATTTTAAAATCTTCTATGTTTAAAAGCTATCATAACATTAATATATTATTTTATATAATACAATAAAAAACGTTAAAAGTGTCATGGACTTATTTTTGTCATTTACATGCAGTTGTCTGTCATATTATCCGAGGTGGGCGTCCATAACAAATATAATTTCTTAAATCGCGGATAAAATATTGAACAACACTCTTACGATTATAAAGTCTCAGAATAAAGTAAGCCTCATGGACCAGTACAACTCTAATAATAAGAATTCAGGAACCTACGCGTTATGGGCAATTTTATCTTAAGTCTTAATTAATTAAAATAATTTTAACTATGTATCAATTTATACAAAATTTTATTATTTTACGATATTTTAATTTATAATTTCAAAATTGTATGTTATAATTAATTTTTATAAATTGAATTTGACATTCATATTTTTAAAAGATATTTAAATGCTTCTGAAACTTAATATCATATCAAATAATTTCCTCTGTAAACAGCTTTACTAAGGGTTGACAGATTTTAGAAAATAAAATATTATACATAAGTATAAGAACATAGCTTTCAGATCCTACATTTATTTGATCCAGGAGCATAATAATAATAATAATGTAATAATTTAAATAATTTAAAATTGGTGGCATATTTTTTTAGAAGTATAAAGACTCTCTTTAAAGATTTTTTTTTACTTTTATTGACAATTGATTTTGAAGATATAACCATGACCTTCAGATCATCAAGAAAATAATATGAATTATAAATCTGATTATGCAGTCAAACCCCGATTTAACGAACCCCGTATTAACGAAAGACTAGTGAATTCCCTGCCGAAACCCCGTATACTATATGTATAGAAAACCCACGCTTTAACGAATCACAATTTAACGAAAATCTCGATTTAACGAATGTAGCCTTCACATTTTACAAAATTAAAATACCGCCTTAACGAAAATTCACCTATGATACACCTGTCAATTGGATATGAAGTATGGTTTTCCCACGAGCACCGTAGTTACAATCTTGAAAATGAAAAATTAAATTAAAGAAGATTGGCACGCCACAGTAGTAGGTTCAACAATAAAGTATCTAACACCTTGAATGTGCAATTAGTGAAACTTTATTGGCAGAGAAGGCACGGCAAATTGTACTGGAACTCGGCATGGAAGGCTTTAAAGCCAGTAACGGTTTCATCGACCGTTTTAATAAGAGAAATTGTATAGTCTTTAAATCTGTACAAGGAGAAGCAGCTATTACTTTACTTAAGTGCTATTCTGCTTCAGATGTGTACAATGCTGATGAACCGGCTCTTTTTTACGATTGCGACGGAAGTAATTCTTACTGGCGAATAGATTCTTAAACAAGCTTGAAGTGAGAATGATGAAGGAGAAGAGAAAACAAATGAGTCTCTCCAACCAAAAGCAGTATCACTATCTGAAGCGATTACCGGTCTCTCTGTGATCCGTCAGTATTGCGATGAACACAGAATCTCCGGAAACATTTCGTTTGTAGATGTAGAAGCAACTTTGGTAAAATCTGTTTTAAGTAGACGACGTTTAAGTTACACGGGATGGTTTTTTATGTCCTGATTAACGAAATGTTTTTCAATAAAGTATAATGATTTTTATTATTTAAATTCTAAAATGAATAGTAAATCAAATTGGGGATGTATCGGCCATTACAGTCAAACCCCGCTTTCACACGAATATTTTCACGAGCCCGTATTTTTCGTTAAACCGGGGTTTGATTGTAATCATATTTACTAATTAAATATGTTAGGAATTAAAAATGCTATGAAAATTTTTGAAAGAAGGTTATATGAAATATGTACAAATTAAAATTTTTATATAATTAAATATGTAACGTTTGAAAAAATAAAATTACTAAAATTAAG
>MQRK01251369.1:0-13929 GCA_001938485.1 Girardia tigrina
TTACATTATTTAAATGTTATAACTATTCTGCTGTAAATGTCATAAATTTATCAAATATATTGTGCTAAAATGTGAGAGTCAACAGACTTTTGTCCACAGCTGTATATATATATATATTGTTAAAACATTTTATAGAAATTGATTATTGATCATGTTTTGAAGTTTTATAATCAGCAATTGTCATTTATTGATTTAAAAAATGTTAGTTTTAATGGAAGATATACATTATATATGTTTAATTATTCAAGATATTATTGAATTAAAATGACATTGTTTTTTTTTAATTTTATAAAATATTTGAAATGGATTTTTTTTTATAATTTTGAATATTTATAATAATGATTCTCAAAACCCGGATTAGTGAGCATTCATAATCAAGTAGATCGAGTAAGGTTCCTGATTATTGGTTACATGTTAAAATATAATCTCTTCTGTTTCAAATCTTAAAATCTTATATAAAATATAATATATTTAAAAATTTTAATCCAATGATATTGTTACATGTTAAATATTTTAAAATATTTTGAAAAAATTTAATGAAAATATTTTTTAAATGAAATATTTTACATGAAAAAATGGATGTATTTTTGTTTAAATAATATCTATCAGAAAAAGTATTTGTTGTTGAAAAATAAATTTTGCAGATTTGTTATTCGTTGTTACAAGCTAAACGGGCAATAGGCGATTTAATAATTATACTCGATCATTTGGAGAAATTCAATGGAAAAAGCAGTTTTGAAATTTGGAAGAAAAAGTTCAAATGATTATGAAAATACAGGTTGTGAGAAGTGGTTGAAACATCAATATCAGAATGCATTTTTAACTCAAAAATTTATTTATTATAAAACAATTTTCAAACAAATTTTTCAACTATTTCTTTAATTCATAATTAATCCACCGATCTCTATTTTCCAATAATTTTTAAATTATCTTAAATTACAATCAAAATAATATTTAATTTTTAAAACATATTTATGAAAATTAATAATTTACGTATGATTAGTTTTTAATGGAAATATTTATTTTTTTAATTTGTTGTTTATTTTAACCTTTTTATTGTTTTTAAAATTTTGTTTTTCAAATAAAATATCATATTCTGTTTTTTAAATTTTGCATTTTTTATAAAAAAAACATGTAATTTATTATTAGTATTTTTAAATGTTTTGAAAATACTTTATATTTAATATTCAATTTTTTTACGTTTAAAATAATTATTTTTTTAATCTTATCCTTAATTGATTTTAAAATTTTTAATAAAATTTAAATAAAATGATTATTCTTTAAAATACTGTTCTATCTGTTATCTGTTTTAATCCATTCCTTTTTACTAAAATAATATTTTAAAAATAATACTAAATAATATTTCAAAATATTAAATAATATTCTTATATTTCAAAATAATATTTTATACAGATTATTTTCAAATTCAAAGTTAAAATATTTAATTATCATTTAATTTTCAAAATTTTCAGTTTGATTTCAATTCAAAACAATTTTTTAAAACTATTTAAATTTTGATCTGCGAACTAAATTAATTACCTCCTCATACAGGGGATTTTGGATCCGGCCCCAGGTCTTCAATTTCTTGTTGATGGATATTCCGTTAAATATATACGTGGAATTGGATGAAAAATAAGCAACTGTGAAGAAGTACTGCAAATCTTAGACAATTCATTCTGGTTAAGAAGACGATTTGCGTACAGCCATCTGATTTATTTGAAATATTACAAATTACAGACTATCGAAGATTTCGTTTCCCAAGTAAAAATGCTAGCATAAAAAATCAATGATCTAACCAAGTCAGCCTTCATGGCTGGATTGCCTTTCCACTTGCAATTGAATTTAGAGCAGGCCGGTGATCAAAACTTAACCGACATGGTTGAACATAGTCGCATGTATAAAGGAATTAAAAAGCTCGTACAAAATAGTTCAATGTTAGAGGTCCAAAAACAAATAGTTTTGGCCTTTCTGATCCCGCTGCGTTTAGGATTTCTTCGTCATGTAGATTTCGTAGATTTTACACCTAGAATGATTTTCGGAAGCATCTTAAAGATCAGCCAAGTTTTATCTGAATTGAATATGTCATTACTTTGAAAAAAAGATTTTTCAGTTCTGTAAATATCCAAAAATTGCTAATGTCAAGTATTACTGATGCGCCTAAGCATTCCAATTTGTAAGATCAAATATTACAAATATTAAGAGCGAATAAATATATATTATATCTAGATTTAAATCTATTTAACTAGTTGTAATGTAGAGAAAATGAGGAATTCCTTATTTCTCAGCAAAGTGGTTTGCCTTTTCTCAATTGACTCCTCAATTCCAGACATGGTTAGCAAACATGGCGGATTTTGACTTTGATTTCAAATATAGAAAAGGTGACGAACATAGAAATGTAGATGGATTATCACAGCTATATGATGACGTTTGTACACAATATGAAACAAAACACGAAGAACTAAAACCAACAAAAGCAAGGGTGAAATATATCAATACAGTGGTGATTCAGTCTACAATTCAATAGATAAAAGACGAACAAGAAAAGGGCTCACAGTTGAACCACCAAGGAGTTATTACAGCTCAGGGACCAATTAGTTTATCAGAATGGGTTATCGGGTGGGCAAGAAGGAAATTGTGTGTGACCATTGGTTCCGAAGCAAATTAGAACATATTTCACCAGGAAAATACAGAGAGATTTATGTCATGTAGGTATGAAAAAGACAAAGAAGTATATCTAAAATCATTTTATGCTACCAGATTTAGTAAAAGAGGTTCAAATCGTTATATTAGTATGTCAGGAATGCATACGCAGAAAAATTCAAAGTGAAAAAAACAAAATAGAATTTGATTTCAATAAGAAGTGACGAGTTTTTAGATCAAGTCGTGATGGAAATCGCATATGTGGGTGACAAGAATAGCAGTTACCCATATCTATTAGTCATGGTGGACCAGTTTTCGAAATTGGTCTCTTTGACAGAGGTTAGAACTCAAAACGAAGAAATCATAGTTCAATGTGTGTTGATAAAATGGATATATAGATATGAAAGCCAAAAACAATAGTATGACAATGGAGAATGTTTCACTGGCGGAAAATTTAAAGATTTTTGCAGAAGATACGGAATCGAACAAAGATTTAGGAGCCCATTTTCAACATCAATCAAACGGACTGGCAGACAGAACTATTAGTAACAAGCAGAGGAGACACAGACAAACGACCATGGTTGCAAATTGTTCCGAAGATAGAATTCTGTTTATATGCAACAGTCCAGAGTACGAACAGATATTCGCCTTTCGAAGTTGTGTTTGGTAGAAAAATAAACTTTCATGCGACAGGGGGAATAAAAATGAAATGCGAAAACAGACTCAGTTCGTGTTCGGCCAATCTCATGACATTGGGATAAGTTTGAAATAATTTTCTTCAAAACATCCCAACAGTTGATAAAACTCCGATTTCTCCATAACCACCGGACACTTAACAGAATTGAAAATTCCCAAATAAGGCGGACACAAATAAGCTACGATCATCAAATTACGACTGGAAATCTCTCATGCTAACGATTTTTTGGATTTCCATGGCGGGGTTTTAATAGATTTTTCTGATAAAGATGTGACAATTAACTCTTATTAGTATGACAAGGAAGTCCAGAAAGCTTTGAAATTTGGACGAAAGTCTGTCAAATGCAATCTTTATTTTTTCCAAGAAAAAGCCTTAATATACACAAGTACATTCTCTACCAGTGGAATCGTGAAGGTGGGTTACAACAGCCTCCAACATCATCCCTTTTCAGGGACATTTTTATTTGTTCCTCCATCATAGAAGCACCTGCATATTAGATATTTCACCTCAAAAGCAGAATTAAAAAACGTGGTACAAAAATTTGTAGAGAATCAACTTGACATTTTGTACGAAAATGTCTTCTTGGAGTGGTAAGACACTGGAAAAGTGTATAAAGAATGGTTGATCCTTTATTGAGAGATAAATACCTACATATACCACCAATGTTGGTTAAAAAGTTATTAATATGGCATATTTTTTCTACTTCATTCCGCATATTTCATTGTGTACCAAATATTAATTAAAAGTTGTTTCTTTTTCAAGACGAGAAATATATTTATAAAATATTTGATTTAAATAATAACGTATTATTTTATTTATTTGATTTTGTAAAAAGTGATACAATTCAAACAAAAAAAGCTTAAGGTTCTGTTGCTACTATCTGTGAATGCTCACAAAGCGACCATACTCAACCATTTCCATCAATTTTTCAGAATCATCATATGTAATAATTAAATATTTTTGAAGATAATTAAATTTTTCAACTTAACAACATTGAAAATGAAAATATAAAATAATCCAAGCAAATTGATTATTCATTTCAATTGACCAATGAGAAATCGATATTATAAATAATTGTTTTAATTTACAAAATATTCATATTTTATTTCAGATATTTAAAATTTATTCATAATCTTCTGTTATTTTTTATTGTGAAATTAAACATTTTCTTTCAATTTATTTTCGAAAAATAAGACAAAAGATTTCTATTTTTTCTCCATGAAATAATAATTGACAAAAAAAGTAATTTTGAAAAAAAAATTGTTTTTTACTGTCTGTTTTTTTAATAACAAAAGAAATTTCACAAACGTTTGATTTTTAAATATCAAAATTTTGGAAATATTATTTATATTTTTGATCAAAATAAAACTGGAATCATGTCATTATTATCGGTTTACAACTACCGTTATTTGTTGATTGTTATTGTGGTTCTGTTTCATGAATCTTTACAAAATTCGACAAACAATAAAGGATGTGATTTAGTTCGACCAAAAAGGAATTATCCTTTGGCAATGTTATTGCTACCAAAGAATTTTTCTGCTTTTCCATGGGCACTGACGATACCATCAATAAAAATAGGATTGGAAAAAGTCAAAAATATGGAAAATATTAATCCGATAATAAAGAATATCGACACTCTCGCTCCGATAGACAGCGACTGTTTGGACACCAGTAAACCTCTCTACGAATGCGTCATTACGTTTGTCAAGGAAATGCCGGAGTAAGACTACTTTTTTAAAAAATTAATAATGATTTTTAATGTTAAATATTACGTCATCATGTATGAAATTTGTGTAATTAAAGTCAAATTTTATTGATAATTTACCAATACAAATATCTTTCATTTATAAAAGTACGCACCCATATTATCGACACATTGAATAAAAATTTAGTGGACGAGAATCTATAAATTCCGGAAAGCCATTTTTACGGCATCTTTAGGAATTTTTTTTTCTAATCAAGACGCTTTTTAAATTGAAGAAGAAATGGAAGTCATTTTGGGATGGCTGGTGAGTATGGAGAATGATGCAGTAGTTCAAATTTAATTTCCTGTACTTTTGTTACAGTCTTAATTACAATATGCGGTATTCCATTGTGATGGAGCAAAATGGGAGACAGTCTGTTTACCAAACGCATCATATCTTCTAATTGGTTGCAGTAAACATCTGCTATGATCGTCAAACCAGTTTCTTTTGATGAATATTGTGCTTTCGAATGTATTTTTATGATCCATTCGTGTCCACTATCTTGTTGAACATTTGTGATTATCATATTAGTTCTACTTTTCATTACAAGTGATGATTTAATTCAAACAATGATCACACATATAACGAGAAAGCATCATCAATCAGGCATCCAAACGGTTTTTTCTGCTCTTCATTCTTTTGAAGTTGAATCCATTTATCTAAATTTTTCCGTTTACTAATTTCAGTCAAGTGATTCAATATTGTTTTGTTTGTAAAAGCAAATGTTAGCGCTAAATTATGAGCACTTTGTAAATAATCTGACTTCGTGGTTACTTTCAGTTCGTCATTATCTATTTGCTCTCCTGAGTGACTCTTAGACTCATTATTGAGTTTAATTTCACGAATTTCATGAACCAATTCGAGACTGTCTCCTGCCTAGTTTCATTGTATTAGAATACACTTGTGGTGATGTAATTCCTCAGCACATTCAGTAATATTGAACTCCAATGATGTCAAATCTCATGAGATCACTAGAGTTCAAATTCCGGTGATTTCATATGTCATGACATCAGCGGAATGTGCAATTGCAAGGCCAATTTCAATTGCATCAACTGACCCCGGGGCATATTATATAATATTACCTTAATATAAAAAGGAGAAGATTTCCAAGTTTAATTGGTTAGCAAACCCCGATATAATTTTTTATATAATAAATTTTATTATACAGTTTGCGTTCTTTACAACACTTTTGATGTTTCGAATGGGAACCTGTACTTCATAATATTTCGAATTTCTGCTTTTTCTATTTTTGTAAATATTGATTATTAAAACAAATTATCAATAATTGTAATAAATTTTTATTGTGTTCAATAGCCAAAATATTTATCAATCAAACAAAATAAACTAAGCAACAAAATCGTAAGTAAATCTTAAATTATAACTATTTAAATTTATTTAATAACAGATTGCATATATTGTCACACTAATGTATATTTTTTATTTTGGTTGAAATATCTAGGTAAATATCCTATTTATCCCACCTGGAAAAAAGCTGATCCCAAATTGTTCTTTTTAAAAACATCTTCAATTATTGGAAAAGTCATAATAAGAGTTTGTAAGGCTTTTAAAAACTAAAGAAACAAGGTTTTTAACCAACGTTGATTAGAGAATAAAAAATAAGGGTAAATTTTTACATAATACATTTAAGCATCATTCAAAATTTTCAAAGTTTTTATTTTTAAAAACTGTGATTAATTTCGACGGTCGAATAACACGGTTGAACTTATTGTAATAGTAATTATTGGGTTCTTGATCAAAAGAAGATGTCATTAACTCAAACTTTATTTCTATCACAAATAGTCTTTTAAACAAATATTTTAGAGGAACTTTCGCACTTTCTTTTTACAACAACCATTATAAATAAGAATTGATATAAATATAGATAGAGTTATTTTATCTAGTACGAATTAAAATGTTATGCTTTTTTAAAATATTATAGTGAATTTATTAAAATTTTGTCACAAAGATTTTGTTGCATTTTTTATTAAATTTCAATTTTATTGTCATTTAAATTTAACTGGTTCTCAATTATATTTCTCCATTTTTTTAAATAGACTTTTCATTTCGTTTTCATAATATTTTTAAAAATTATTTTTAGATCTAATAAAATAACATTTTGAAAATAAAATTAAATTGCAATATGCGTTTTTAAATTACTCATTTTTTACATAAAACAAAATTAATATTTATAATAATAATTACGTTTTCCCAAAAGAAAATTAAATGGCATTTAAATTTATTTCGATTTAATCTTGTAAAATAGAAGTTACAAAAATAGTTTAGTTTATTTATATTTCGCAAATAAAATATTAAACTTATATTCCTTTTTATTTTATTTCAATTAAATACTTTCATCAAAATTAAAATTAACTTTTTTTACTTTATATTATAATATTATTATTTTTCACAATAAATTTAACGTTTCATATGAAATTATTATTTATTTTATTAATAAATCTATTTATTCGTTTTTAATTATTATAAATATTTATCTTTAATTTTTTTATATTTAAAGCAATGAAATTTTATTTTAAAATTAATACATTAATATTATTTCAGATTTGTTTAATACTTACATAAAAATTATATACTAATTTACTAGTTTATTTTATTTAATTTACTATCTATTAATTTTCACAATATACGGTGATGAAATTTACTAGAAAAAAATTTATTTGATATTAAAAAATTATATTATAAAACCATTTTTAAGTCATAATATTATTTGTTTAAATAATATTTAATGAAGTTTTATTTCTAGGTAAATTAAATTTTTTTTCTTCCAGATGCCAAAAATTTCCTTAATTTTGGATTACTTCACATTGAATAATGAAAATAGGGGTAGCTACATTGAGTGTGGTGAACATTACAAGATGCCCAGTGGAAGCACAACAGGGATAAGAGGTCATCTGAGGACAAAACACTAGGCAATCTTTGAAACATTAGAATCAAGGGAGACCAGAGCGAAAGTAAGATCAACAGTTGGAACTGTCGATACAAACTCTGACTCTTATAATGACTTTAAAGTGGGAACCTCTTCTCATGATGGAGCATCAAGAGCAGCCAATATCACGACCTCATCCAGAAAGAGGTCAAGAAAAAACAAAATGTGCTGTGAAAAAATACCAACAAAGCCAGTATTGGTATGACGACCAACAGAAGGAAGTTGTCGCTGCAATGATTCAGTGGAAAGCAAGTGCCCTGTTGCCTTTTAATAGAGTTAATAACGATGAGTTTATATAATTTGTTTAAGTATTTACTAAATGGCAGTATAAGTCAATCTCTTCAAGGACCATTTCTCGTATTAAAATTCCGATTTTATACAGTGCAATGAAGGCAGTAATTGATAACAAATTAAATGAAGACAAACCTCATTTGGATGGAATATCATTCACGTCTGATCTGTGGACCAACAAGACAACCAACGCAGCATACATTGCTATGACTGTACACTACATTGATTCTGATTTTAAAATGAAGCGTTTTTTAGTCACTCTACAACAATTTGCTGACAAACATTCATCGGAAGAAATCACAAAAAGATTGGATAGCATCACTAATGATCTAAACTTGGGACCAAATGTGCGCACAACTATAACATGCGATAGTGGAGCAAGCATGAAGAAACCCGGAAAGGATGGTGTTATAAATGATGTGTTCTGATGTGATGATCATAAGATAAATTTGATAGTGCAAAGTGCTGCATTGAAATGTAATTTGTCGAGAGATTTAAGTGATCAGATGACATGACTGGTTAGCTTCTTCAATCATTCTCAGAAGTCAAAGGATTAACTTATTGCCGAAGCATTGAAAAATCCAGATATCACAATTACCAAAATAGCTCAAAGTTGCTAAACCAGATGGAACAGTGAACTTTATTAATTACAATCTATCAATGAGCTACTGCCTTCCATCAAAATTGTTGCAGAAAAAGATGTTTCGCAAAATCTAGTCAACCAACTACCAAATGAAGAAGAGATTGAACAATTGAGGACGATGATTGAACTGTTTAAAAAACTTGAAGAAGTCTCCCACCTTGCAAGTGCAAAGAACAAGATCTCTATAGTCCATGTCATTCTGAAGCTCTTTGATCTGGAAGACGAATTGCAGTCGATATCACATGATTCACCCAATCCTATGATGAAAGAAGTCGTTGATCATTATTTGTTGGAAATGAATGACAAATTTCCCAAATGTTGAGCTAAAGTTTTAGAATACGCATATGCAAACATGTTGGGTCCCCGTTACAAATGATCAATATTACTTAGCATTGGGCAAAGGTATCACATGACAAAGGTATCCCTGCAGGAAGCTGTGATCAACATGTGCAAAGCCAAACTTAAGAACACCCCTAACCCCACACATCACAATCCTCTCTTGACGACACACAACAAGACACTAACACACACAGCCACTAAAAAGCACAACAGCTGCGTACATAAGAAGGTCTTCCATCACTTTGAATGTTCAAAGTTTTGGAAAAGTGGTAGATAACCTGGAAGGATTGGCCTCATTGATGGCGGAAATCAAGGCGGAATTAGAAAACTATTTAACAACGACACCGATTGCCGATAATGGTGACATACTTCGTTACTGGAAAAATCAAGCACTTAATTATACGAAACTTGCTCCCTCCGCAAGGAGACTATTGGCGATTCCAGCAGCTTCCTCCAGCTCTGAACAACTGTTTTCCACAGTTGGAATATATGTGGTGAGTGAAGAACGAATATGTCAGCATTCAAAGTTGAAAAACTTGTTTATATAAAAGAGAACTTAAGACAGATGAAGAAAATGAATAATGTGCATTTTATAGTTTGATTCAATTTTCCAAAAATAAATTTTATATTTTCTTGTTTTCTTTTTTGTAAATTTTCTTTGCCATTATTGTAGCACAATAGCAAATATCAATGTCTAAATAAAAATTTAGATTTGAATTTAGCTACTTTATATTTAAATATTATTTTTCCAATGCATTGTTTAACGATGCATGCGTTTGATGCATCGTTTAACGATGAAGGTTTTTCGATGCATCGACTCATCCTTAAACGATACATCGTCGCTCCCTACTTTTCATACATCTTTTAATAAACCTATCGTAAAATTTATTTTATTTCTTACATAAATTATTTTTACATTAAATTCGGAAAATCTTATTTTAACATCTCTACAACACTATTATACGGAATGTAATTGTTTAATTATAAATTATAATTGTTTAATACGATCAATATTCTTCGATTTTTTATTGACTTTAATTTGTTGGTTCATTTTTGAGGTTTTTTTGAGTCTGAATATCGGATTTTCTATTGTGATTTTCTTTTCAATTTTCGTTTTTGTTAGTTCGATTTTGTGTATATTTTCCGATAGAAATTCGTTGATCGTTCTCAGATGCGGTTTATCGATTTGATTTGGTTGTCAGGAATGATCGATGAAGACGCTTTGATTTCATTCGAGTTATTTTTCGACAACTTTCAATCGGATTTATTTTTGTCGTTCTGTGGATATTCGCCAATCGGTTTTATCGGCTGTTTGAAAAATAAATTTTCACGACTTTCTGTGGTTTTCGAGACAAATTGTCTGTCGTTTGTTGTGGCAACGAGAATTTGTTCGGTAATACGTTATCAGTGGAGAAAAGATTCTGTCGCTTGAAAAACGATTGTTTTTTCAAGGAAAATATCGATTTTCGATTGCCGGGAGATCGGTCTGTCGATCGAATTATCGGAACTCGATTCAACGAGCGAATTATCACTGTCTGAGTTGACAATAAAGTTACTCAATTTTGAATCGATTTTCCGTAATTCCGGAGAATTGATATATTTTAAGGCGATTGTCGACTTTGTTGACTAACTAATTTTGTGAAAGCATCGAAATCGTCTTCGGAACTAATTATTGACGAAAATATGGTTCAATTTAAATTACTGATTTAAAATCAGATTGTAAACAATTTGAATTTCATAAAATTTATTTGAGTAATATTTAAGCAAACGGTTTTTTTTAATTAGATAACAAATGTAAATTATCGGTCATTTTTTCGACTAGAAATCGATAGTTCTTTTGAATCGGAATCGCTGTCAGATAAAGAATTCGAAAAAATTGAATTGTCTTTTATTTACAGAAAACACTTAATTGGTAATTTCAATGTTTTTTAAGAGAAATTGACACCATTTATTAATTGAAAATTGCAGAGAAAATTGTTTTATTTTTAATCGATCAATATAGATTTAACTTGAAAATTGTGATTCGTTCCAACAACTATTTTTTAAACACACGCACTCATCCACTGTCACACAGATATTCTCTATCCCATTGACCAACACACACTGCCAATTACACATATACACGCATATCACCATGACATAATCACACTTCAAAGATTGATCTAATCATCATGATTAGATTATAATAGCAACAAATTAATAACGGTTTTGAATTCGATAACTAATTGCATTGATCAATTGAAAACGGTTCAACTGATGGTGGAAAGTTCGAAAAACCAAGTGTAATCGAAAAATTTGCAAAGTGAATTAATTGTGAATAAAAATAGAAAGCGGTAATCATCAGAAAACCATATGAACTTGATGATCTCATATATATTTATTTATATATATACTCATATATATTTAATTTAATTAATTAATTTAATGTTTTTATTTTTTAATTACTATTACCTATTTAATCTACTTTTGTTATTTTTTTATTTAAATTATTGTTTGGGTTCAACTAAAGGGTCAAAGGTAATCGCAGCGCGACCATCTTAGCTCCGAATAAAAACTTGGAATAGATCGAGATCATTCTTAGCTATAATCATATAAAGTGACATATTGTTGTCTATATTTTTTGATACAACTATTTGGATTGTGCGGCCTGTCCATAAATTGAAGCCAATTTCGTTAAGGTAGGTACATTGATTCATACGCCAATCGTCTCTCTAAATTGACTGGTATATTGAAATTGCAGCTCTCAAACTTTAGGAATTTCATTTTTGGATTAAATACTAACCTTTTTAATGATTATTATTTGTCTAGTTAGAAATCTGGAAGAAGTTAAATTTGATATTTGAATTGTTCTATCGTCCTGAATGTGTCTCGGCATTTCTGCTAGTGACGATCAACTTCTTCTATGATTATGGTTTTTTGAAAGATTCTCGTCTTTCCAAGTTTATTTCTGGACGCTGATTCTGATTTATGTATATATAAAATAAATAAAAATAATTATAATATTTTTTAAATTTATGTATGCTGATAAATTTTTGTATCATTCATATAAATGGATTAAATTTTCTTAATAATAACGTAAAAAATATTATTATTATTTTTCTTATATTTTTGATAAAGCATGATCTAAAAATTAACGGATGTTGTATAACAAAAAATAATAAATTACTGTCAAAAAATATTTATTTTGCAAATAAACTAAATTTCATGAAAACGTATCAATTATTCTCTTATTTTAGTAAAAGCTCAAACATTTATGATTAATTGAATATTATTTGTTTCTTAACACTTCCTATTTTTCTTTTGGAAAAGACAGTTTTTTTAAAAAAATCGGTTGGCTTATGAAACGAAATTAATTTTAATTAAATTCTGTTTATTTTTTTATTCATTTAAAAATGTAAGTATCAAATTTCAATTAAATTAGTATATCTTAATCGTAAATAATATATTTAAAATATTTGTTAAAATAATTTCATATTATTTTATAATTTAAATTGTAACTTAAATTGTAATTTAAATTTCTTTGAATAGTTAGAAATTTAGAAATAGAATTAAAATAATGTCTAATAAAAAATAAATAATGTCTTTAATCAAAATAATGTCTAATTACGAACGTCTTGTGGAGAATTGTCCAGGAGGCAATTCGAGTTTTGATATTAAGAAATGCATTGAGAATCATATTCATGTTCCTAATATATATAAAAGCGTAAATAATAAAACTTTAATGACATTACAGGATAATAAATTATTAATATATGATTAAATGTCATGTGGTTATTAAATAAGAAAATAAAAATCACTTAAAGTTTTCTTTTTTTTTCAATTTTTTGACTTCTTAAGTCAATTAAACGGAAAAATGAAACCAAATTTAGGCCTTAGAAGACATTTTCTAATCTCGAAACCGGAAACTACTTAGACACAAAGAGAAAAGCCATAATAAAATATTTTTCTACGTTAAATGCAATTATAGTATTAACTATTTATAATTTTAAACATAAATTTAGAAGTTAATGTTTTATGATACATTAAAAATTATATTTGAATATACACTACATTTACTTAGGCTGTCCCAAAAGTCCTCAGGTGGCCTTTAAAAACACACTAATATTTCACCAAATTTAACCAAATTCGGACTGAATATTATTCAGACTGTCATAAATACTGTGTTAAAATTTCAAAGCATAAAATTTAAAACTTACCAAAAAAATAATATTCTTAACCAACAAAAAAAATAGATGCAGCGAATTTAAAAATTTATTAAAAAAAATATTTTAAAAATTTCTTAAGCAACAACATATTCACCATTGTTGTCAATAACCAACTGACAATAGTTAAAAAGTTTATCTAGTTGATTTTTTAATGTTTCTGTTGATAAAGAATTAAAAAATAATTTACAAGCTTCTTCAATTTCTTCATGTGATTTGAAAACATGATTTTTAAAACTTTTCTTCATTTTTGAAAACAAGAATCTGTCACACAGATTAAAATCTGGATTATAGGGCGATTGATAAATATTTTCAATTTTTCTTCTTTCAAAAAAAAGAGTTGTTTCTTTGCTAGAATGAGGTCTTGCATTATCATGCCACCACTTAAGTTCCTTTAGCTTGATGCTGTTAGATCTAAGTTTCCGCCA
>MQRK01251369.1:14015-27834 GCA_001938485.1 Girardia tigrina
ACGAAAACAAGAGATTTTTTATCAGTCATTGGCGATGGCTTTATCACTTTTGGTGGAACAGCATTAGAATGAATCCAAACTTTGTGATCTTCTTTCTTTCCTCTACCTTGGAAAAAGACCCATGTCTCATCTCGATTGCTATGTTGGAATATGCTTCATCACCCATCTATGAAATTACATGGCGTATATGCTTTTCAGTGTTAATGCGTTGTTGTTTATTAGCAGCAGAAAGTTTGTGAGGGACCCAAACAGAGCAAAAATTTTTGTAATGAAGTTTTTCACGCAAAATTTTTTGAACTGTATTTTTGCCTAAAGGAAGTTCATTTTCAATATAACGCAAAGTCGCATTTGGAGCTTCATCAATCACTTCTTTGACTGGTTTATTCTTTTCATCGTCTATTAATGATGGCCTGACACTTCTTGATGAATCATAACTTATTTATTAAAATTAAAATCACTCTTGATGAATCGTCGAAGGACGTCCGCTTTTCTTTTCTAAAATCAGTCAACCATTTTCAATGCTGGGTGATTTGCGTCTTCCCATGCCTGCTGAAGTTGCTGAAGAATTTTTGAAGCAGAAAATGAGTTTTTTGATTTGTTGTAAAAATAGTTCCGGCATTTATTTGTTACAAAGGTTACTCTCAATTATAAGCTAACATGTGTTCTATGTTCTAAAATTCGTTTGAACTCTTTTGCTCTCTCTGAGAACGGTCATTTTAGATTGATAGTCATTTGATTATCAGTGTCATTTTCCGAAGTTATATTTAACGTATTATTTGATTTAAAAGAAATGGATTCAACAGTATCTTTTATGATTTTATTTAAATACTTTTTATTAAATCCATTTTTAGAAAGCCTATTATGAAGTTCATCAAATTCATTATCAAATGACTTAAAAATTGATGTTAAACTCCAGACTCTATGTACCAAACCTTTAATCATGTCTCAATTGTATTTTGGGTATATATATATTATTATTATTATATTTATAAAAATAATAAACACAAACAATTCAGCGATAAGCATTCAATAATATTAAAATCAAGTCATCAAAGAACAAATTTTCAATAAAATTGAATTTTGAGAGATTGAAAGAAATATTTTTATGACTTGTAAATTTACTTTCTACTTCAACACCACTGATTTTCAGGTAGTCCTGTACTGGTACATGGGATTTGAATACAACTGTAACAATACGTAAGATTTATTGTCAAACACAAATGTTTAACTACATTAAATTATTTTTATATTTATGATAATGTCTAGAAATTTAAGGATGATTTTATCTTCATATTTTAAAAAATAATAAACAAAAACAACTATTTGGTTCAAGGACTTTTATTTCATATAAAATAGAATTTAGAATTTTGAATGAAAAACATTTTAGTAATAATAAATATTTTTTCAAGAAAATCAACAACAACAATTTGGGAGCAATATTATATAAATAATACAAAAAATTTTAATGTTCAGAAACACATTCAGTTTATTATACATGTGGTGTAAATAAACTGTGTTTACTAAATAAAAACAAATTTCCTATTTTTTTACAAAATTTAGGTTTTTTATTATTAATTTAAAAAAATATGATTTATTTAAATTAATAATAATTTAATAAATTGTAATTTGAGAGATTGGTTCTTCTGACTTTCGTATTTTAAATTAATTAAATAGATTTTCAAGGAAGAAATTAGTAAAATGAATTATTTATTACTCTGCATTTCATAAAGGAATATAAAATTTCAATAAAAGTCAGAAATTGAAGTCAGGATATCAAAATGACCAAAACTTAATTCAATAAGAAGAAGAAAAAAGCGTCTTAACACAATTTTCCCAGAGAATCAAGAAAAATCTAAAATGAAAAATGATAAAAAAAACAGTTGAAGATGCAGAAACAACGGAAGAGATATTATCTTATTCATTAATAAGGAAATAAAACTATTTTACATATAATTTATTTGATAAATATTTGAAAATAAATGCTCTTTAATAAAAGTTTAAGATTATTACCAGTAAAATGTACGTATATAATAAAATGGAATTGATGAATCAAACAAACTGTGATGACAGAGGTAAACTAATATATGTTTAAGTATTTATGAGGTTATTTCTGAAAACAAGTTATAAATAGCACATTGATTATTACGCAATTCATCAATTTTTACAAACGTTAATTTGATTGGACAACTCACTTTTGACATTTAAACATAGCTTTAAATGCTTTATTAATAATGTCATATGTGTCATATAAATGACTTGTTTTCCGAAATATGCCAACAATTGAAAATGATGTAATGGTGAAATATTTATTTTTCTGAATTAAGAATTTTTTAATTTATTTTTCCAGGAATATATGTAATTATATTACGTTATATCAATATGTTTATTCCAGTTTTTGGTACAAAAAATTATTATTGTAAAATAAGATTTTTAAAAATATAAACATAAAAATATGAATATGAGAATGTAATTACCTATCCAGTCATTTAACAATGATTTAATTTCTTCTATATGGATATTTTCTGGAATAAGTATTTTTTTATTCCAAACTGCTCAAATACGCTAAAAAATACAAGATCCCGTTTCTGATTTTATAGCTGCCAAAATCTGTTGGAAAATAAATTAATTCCATTAAGAGAAATGATACATTATTTATAGATTTTTATTAGAAATATGATTTGAATTAAGGAGCGACACATTGTATCGTTCATCGTTAAATATGGTCGATGCATCGTTCTTCCTATAAGAACACCCCACAGATCGCAATCCTCCATTTTCGACATACAACACACACACAACCACTAAAAAGCACAACAACTGCGTATCTAAGAAGGTCTTCCATCAGTTTGAAGGTTCAAACTTTTGGAAAAGTGGTAAATAACCCGGAAAGGTTGACCTCCTTGATGGCAGAAATCAAGGCGGAATTAGAAAACTATTTAACAACGACACCGATTGCCGATAATGGTGACATACTTCGTTACTGGAAAAATCAAGCACTTAATTATTCGAAACTTGCTCGCTCCGCAAGGAGACTATTGGCGATTCCAGTAGCTTCCTCCAGCTCTGAAAAAGTGTTTTCTACAGCTGGAAATATATGTGGTGAGTGAAGAACAAATATGTCAGCATTCAAAGTTGAAAAACTTGTTTATATAAAAGAGAACTTAAGACAGATTAAGAAAATGAATAATGTGCATTTTATAGTTTGATTCAATTTTCCAAAAATAAATTTTATATTTTCTTGTTTTCTTTTTTTGTAAATTTTCTTTGCTATTATTGTGGCACAATAGCAAATATCAATGTCCAAATAAAAATTTAGATTTGAATTTAGCTACTTTATATTTAAATATTATTTTTCGATGCCTTGCTTAACGATGCAGGCGTTTGATGCATCGACTCATCGTTAAACGATACATCGTCGCTCCCTAATTTGAATTACCCTTTACAATCCTTACTAGATCTTTCATTCATAAAACATTGTTCGGAAAGATTAATATATTTATCAAATAATCTAAATCAATTTGACATTTAAATATATTTTTAAAAAATATATCTCATAAATTTTATTGGTCGAAATTAAAATGAATTTTAATATTTAAAAATCGTAAATTGATTTTTATTTAAAAATGTAAAATAAAATGAATCAAATCATTCAAAATTTTACAACGATTTTTAAATTTAAAATAAATCTAAAACTTAAACTAAAAATTATATAAAATTAGTGTCAGATAATAAGAATTAAATATAAATCACTCATCTGGGTAGGAAAGACCCCATGCCAAAAAGGTAAACAACATTTAAACACAAATACATAAAATATTCAAACATTCTTCCCAATTCCTAATATCTTCAAACGTTTTTTGAGGTGTAAGACTTTATTTCACTATTTTCTATCTCAAGTTGTCTTTATTTACTAATTATTCTTTGTTTGTTAATCTAAAATTAGTTTTTTTAATTTATCGTTTTTATTTGTTGATTTATGCATAATAAATGATAAATGAGACTACATAAATACAGTGGAAGATTATATATATGAACATTGGAAGTCATAAGAAATCCAGAAAATTATGTGAGACGATTTCCTTGCTCTTACAAACTTCCGAACTCTAAACATTTTACCTATGAAACTCAATGTTCTTTGAAATTTACTTGTTTTTTCAGGCTACATACAATGTCGCCAGTCACTTTTAGAAGCGTGACTAAAATATATATAGTAGTCTTTATTTAGGGAAGGAAAGAAATAAAAAAGAATATATATATTCTTTTCATTTAAAATTTCTTTAAAAATTTTGAATTTGTATTTATTTTTGAAAGATTTTGTTCTGTTTTCTTTTCTAATTTTTCGGACAATAAAAAAAATACCTATTTACAATTATTAGGTCGTAAATTTATACATAAAAATGAAATCTATTGGTTCATTAGAATATTTTATGAATGTTTTGTGACGTTTATAACTTTAATGTTGGTATTTAATCTCACCAATAAATTATTTGTTTTAATTTAAATAAAAGTTCTTTCTTTCAAGTAGATTTTGGGTTTTAGTGCAATGTCTGAAATAATTAAAATTGAAATTATTATTTAAAATTTTTAATATTAAATATTGATGAAATAAAATATGAAATATAATATTGACAATGTTTTTCAAATGTAATTAAATTTAATTTTTTACTAATTAAAAATTATTTACTTAGTAGAAAATATATAAATAAATTAGTAGGGGATTCCAAATAATAATAATTTATGTAGTTTGTATTTAAGAAGATATGGACAGACTTAGATAACGTTTTTGTAGAGGGAAGGTATCATTAATATAAAAAAATAAAATACATGATACATTAAAAAAATCATTGGATATAAGTTTACATAGCTTAATAATGTAAATTTTAATAATATCATTTCTAAAATATTTTTATTTTATAGCTTATAATGATTAGAAATGGTAAAGAAGTTCATGAAGGTTTTGTCTTTTTGATACTTAAATTTTTAATTGTGGTAAACCCGACGTTTTTTTGATATTGTAACAACGTTCGCCCAATGTAAATGTATTTTTGGATGAATGCTTTTGTTTCAAAATTGTTACATTAGGAAGTCGTATAATTAATGGACATCTAAGTTCATTTAATTTAAATATAAGCAATGTATAAACGACGATAAATAATACATGTCTAACGTAATTGAAACAAAATAATTAACAAATTTTTGATTATTAACTATAAAATGTTTTGGTGAAGATATCATCAAAGATTTATTTATATTAAAAATAAAATAAATCTATTTTTTATCAAAAAATAGAAAATGATAGAAAAAAAATGATTGAATCGTTCTTTTTACAATTTTCGATTTTTAATTTAGTTTTAAAAGTCTATTATTAATAAATAAAATTATTATTATTATATTTAAATTATTAGTAGAAATAAAATCAAAAATTTAAGAAAATTATTACTAAATCTTTCTTCCGGTTAAAATGAACTTCCGGTTTATTCAAGGTGATTTTAGAAGGAGAAAAAATAAAAAATGTCAATCTTTTTTTATTAAAATGTTAATAAATAAATAAAATTTATTTCTTGTGTTTAAAATGATTTTAGTGAATAAATAAAGAAAAAGTTTCTTTCTAACAATGATTTTTTTGATAAAATTTCAAATATTAAATTTTTTTTGTTAGAATTATTTTATTTTTTTATACGGGCAAAAGTTGAGAATCACATTTTATAATAAACAACAAAATAGTGAATTTTTTTGCCTTTACAAGGTTTGTGAATAAACCGATCTAAAATAATTTTAAAAATAAATGTAAACGGATGTCGGTAATTCACACTTCAATCAAATATAATTCCGTATAATTATGTATAAACAACGTTTGCCAAATAATAATTACGTTATTTAACCAACAATATATTCTATATAAAAATATTATATTACAAAAAAATAAATTTAGTATTTTTTCGTAAATAATATAATTTAAAAACAGAAATGAATTTTAATGATTACAATGTCTTTAGACATTTTTAAAAAACAAACGAAATCGTTAAAATAATTATTAAAAAAGTAAATTTTAAATAAAAAAATAAAAAAAAATTTAAGAATAAAAAACATATTTCCACAAATAATTATGTTTCGGAATAAATCTTTATTTATAAATTATTTTTGTTATTACAATTCACACTGAAGCATCTTGTCTTCTGCTCAAAGATACTTTATCAAAAAAAACTTAATTGAAATCTATTTTGAATAAAAATTCGCTGTTTATTCATTTATCACTGTTGATTACAGTTTTAGATAATAATAAATAATGATAGATATTAAAATAAAAAATTTAATAAGTAAAAAGAAACAAAAATTTTAATTTAATTTTTTTGGATTCGAAATCTCGAAAATATGACTTCTTTGTTCGGGATTGTAATTTGGCTTGTTAAGAGTCATATAACTCAATTGTTGGATTGCTCAAAGTGCGCCGGCACGTGTGACAGTTTCGAGTTAGAAAAAATCAATGAACTTGAATGATTCGTTCTGATTAGTTAACCAATCAAAGTGATTTTCATGAACTATTGTGATTTTGAAAAATCACTTTTTAATATTTTGTTTTGCTTGTATTTATTGAGCCATTTGGAAAATTTATCGATCGCCGCACTTTTTCAAAATTTTATAATCAAATTTTTTTTGATCTTTATACGATTTCTTTGAATTTGTCACGATTATCAGTTTGTTTGCAAATATGGAATTTTCAAATCACTTTTATAACTTCACAGCGACAATAATAATTTAAATATTTCCTGCACGAAAGTTATCGAACAATTATTTTTTTTTGAGTTGAACAATTTATGTGATTTTAAATTTTATTTTTCTTAACTTTTATATTTTGAGGTTTCTATCGCATTTAAAATTTCTTACGTTTTGAAAATACACTTAAACTTTGATTTTTTCCTGTTATTTTTACGAAAGCTTTACACTTTGACCCCATAAAGCCGCTGTAGTGGTCTAACGCTATTTTCTAGTACCCATAAGGTCGATTTAGCGGTGTTATCCCTTTTCATGATTGCACATAAGTTCTGCCAAGAAATACATACAAATATGCATATATATTTTACAGACTAAATAAAAATAAAAATTTATGATTTTTGTTTTTGTTTAAATGCATTAATTAAATTTTTATTATAGTTAAATTAATAAATTCCTTAAAATATGTTTTATTGTCCAGGAAATTTAAGTAAGACGTTAAATTTTTTTATACATCTTTTATGCTAGTTTTTGATTTTGATTGTTTTTAATAATTTGAAACTTAATTTTTAATTTATTAGGTTAGCCAAAACTTTCTGATACACCTTGAACAAAATACTCCATCTTTTTCTGTCTGTGGCTTAGCATTGTCTTGCTGCATCAAGACACGCTTTCGGTTGATAGAAGTCGCTTACTTAAACCTTAACTTGCTTTAAACACGTTCAAGTTTGCTTTTGTCGAGGTGCTTTTGTCGGGCGCCTTTGTCGGGTCACCGTTAGCGATACAGTTTGAAGGTATCACGCGTCCATTAGAAACCAATTTGAAATATGCACTTCCGTCAAAATTCCACCAGATGCAAATCAAAATGTTCTTGTCAAATCAATTGTAGTTCATAACTGATGGCGTTTATTAACCTTTCTGAACCCAATGCCCGTCCCATTTGTAGTTGATAAGGTACACCCAATTTTCATCTGATGTGATAAATGTTTTCTAAAAACGACCGTCGGAAGGATTATTGAGCAATTCACGGCAAAGTTCAAGTCTGTTGGTGGCTTGTGATGAATTTAACTCATGTGGATTTTGTCTTGGCTTCATGTGCACAATATTCTATTATTGCAAGTGATTTAATATTGTTTGGTGTGACTTAACAAACATTCCATTTGCAAATTCATGACTGCTACTCAAAGGTTCGCCATACAAAGCGGCTTGCAAATCTCTAGCGTCAACGGTTGCTGGTCGTCTAGAACGGGACTTATCTTTTAAGCTCATGAAACCTGATGTAAATTGTTTGTACCACCTTGCGATTTTCAGCTCCACTTATCTATTTTGCTGCCTCTCTAAATGAAAAGTTTCACTTCCAACATTACTGGATCAAAAATCGGATCTCCATTTTGTAGATTTCCATATTGAAATCTTTTCAAAAATCTTAAAAAATATTAATTATTAGTAATTAGCATTATAATTAATGCAAGTGTTTAGTATATGTTCAACAAAATGTATTTTTTTTACATTTTGGCAAACGTAAAAATGTTATTGGGTATTAAGGCTCTATCATGCTTTTAAATTTTAAGACTCAATTAAAAATCTTTGGACATCATTCAATTTGGCTTCTCTAATTGATCTTCTTTCCAGGGAAAAATCTTTGATCGAAATTTTCACGTTAAATGTCATCTTAACAATTTAAAGTTTAGTAAAGCCCGTGTAAAAATATCTATGCTCCAAATTATAGGTTGTTCAAAAAAACGCGTTTTTTCAATGAATATCGCAGTTAGACTTATGTATTTAAGCTCATTCGAAAAATAGTGATAGTTTCATAATAAGCATTACATTATGTCTATGGATTATAAGATTTCCATAGACTAGAATCTATTTTTTTCAATCGAAATTTACATAGAATTTCATGACAATTTATCGGTCATATTAAATGCGTATTTTCAAAAATTTGTTTATTATTACAAAACTAATTATGGAGGTAACAACAAAAGATATGCACGTAGTTATAGAAACATTATGTCGAAATAATAAAATATGCAACTGAAATTCATTTTATCATTGAAATAGTATGGGGTGGAGAAATAATCAGTCTCTACAGAGTTTACGAATCGATGAAAGATTTTAAAGATGGCATTAGAAACATTTTTTGCAGTGAAGGGAGTGTGAAAAAGAAGGATGAAAAAAGTAGCGTGTCAGTAAGATGTTATGACGGACACACAAGATAGTAGGATTACAGTTAGAGAGTTAGGTATTCATTAAGACGTACGAAAGACAACAACGCATGATATAATTCGTAACTACCGACACTTGACATCACAGTTTGATAAATGGGTATCACATGAAGAAAATGAGGGGGACTATTGTAAACTTAATATTGTAAATATATCATTTAACTTAACATTATAAATATATCATATAAATATAGTTTATTTCTTTATTTCTAAATTTTATTTTTTGAGAAAAAAATCGTAGTTTCTATCATGACGACTTATACCATGTTAATTTTCCTATGTAAATATCCATTTTTATTATTCTGTTAATGTTTGTCTCTCATGTATTTTTTTGTCATTATTTTTATATTTGTTTTTGTGTGAATTTAGAATTTTTTATCTTTATTAGCAAGACTAGTTTGATCTAGAAGAAGAAAACAGAAAGAAGAAAGAAACACAGAAAGAAAGAAAACAGAAAAGAAGAAAATTTATATCAAATGATATAATTAAACGATTATATAATTATATAAATAAACAAATTATATAATTTTTAAATAATAAAAAAGCGATCAATAAAATTGCTGGACTACCGAAATCATTACTTATTTCCGGGATTTTCTATCCTTTTTGCCAGTAAACTTCCCTATTCGCAAATTCTCCTTAAACATTGAATTCTATCAAACGTTAACTGTTGATTTTTTTCGTTTCATCTGAACTTTTCCGCGAAGTGCAAAATTACAAGAAGATCCAGAAAAGAAGTCATATTTAAACGTTAATTTTCTATCGTTATTTTGGGATTTAATCCGAGTGCGATTTTCTTTTCGTTTGTTGACATACCAAAATATATTTGGTATCGTTCGAACAGATATCATCTTTTGACTATTTTATCCTTTGTTAAATTATTGAGGGAATTCTTCGGTCTACTATTAGTTGATTTAGTTAATCAAAGAATTGTCTCTTGCCAACTAATTGTTGAGTGAAAGTTTTCTCTTTATCGACAATAATAAATTATTTTAGTCAAAAATAAAAATACAACAAATAGTTGCCAAACTTTTGTTGCTTTACATTAATAAACAATCATAATAAATTGTAAAAGGAAAAAATTGTAATTTCTGTAAATTGTCTTTTTATACATCCTACAATTACAATTTTCATTTTATATGTAACTCTTCTTCTATCTTTGGTTTTGATAATTAAATTTGTTTGAAGGATGTATTTTTCAGTTTTAAATTTATTAAATAATTATTATTAATTTACTTTTTTCTAATTATTTTCAATCAATTATTACTTTTTTTAATTAAAATTCGGTATGATTTTTCTTGTTTTCTTTTGATCATACGGTACACTAATGAAAAAGGCAAAGTAAAAATTTCTAATTCTGTTTTCATTTCCTGCTTCATAATCTCGGAAAAGAGGGGTTTAAAAATCAAGAAAATTTAATATTTCTTAATTAAATTTGACGAATCTTTTAATTTAGTTAACATAACCGAGACAACTTGGCATTACAATTTTGTGTTTGTTCCAGGAATAATGTCTTGAAAATAAGTCAAACAGCTGAATATATCATTCAAACGTTGATAATAAAAATTATAAGACCGTTAATGAAAGGGATCTACCAAATATCATGCAAACAAAGTTACAATGAAGGCGCTTCTAATTGCAAAATGAGAAAAAAAGACATGACGAGATAATAATTTATTTCAATTGGAAGTTGTAACTCCCTTAGCACGCAAAAGTTATTTCACGTGGAGACACTGTTTTCAGACATACCAGAAAAATTTTCTTATGACAGAGGAGGAAAACCATATTCCCGAATATTTTTGCTACAATGCCTCCTTGGGAACATTTTGTTTTCGAGCCTTACGTTTCAACAGGTTCTAAACTGTCTCTATTAGATTTATGTCTGGGTTGTTTCAAGGTCAAGACAACTCGGTTACTCCATTGTCTTCCAATTGTGATCGCGTTTCTCTGGAGGTGTTGCGTGGGGTGGGGTCTTGTTGGAAGATAAACTCTTCAGTGCCATACCAGTTCTCTGCCCGTTGGGAGAAGACAGGTGTTAATGACTTGACAATATTGTTGGGATGTCATTGACCCTTCCACCCTGTGTAGACGTCCAGGTCTTCTTTTGGAGATGCATCCCTATGATATGCTTGCTGACTTTGCACATAGCCTTGTTGAATCCGCTTTGAAGCCCTTCTTCAAACAAATGGGATTCTGCAGCGATCTGCTTCTATCATTGCCTCATCAGAGAAGACAAGGATTATGCAATTAAAACCGCGCCTATTGTAATAAAACTTAAATATTATATTTAGATCACCGTATTCCGAAAAGTATTTTCATTTAGGTATGATTTTGTTTTACATGAAAATTAACATAAATTGTAAAGTACCCTGAGAATGGTTTGGTCATAATAAATTATATAATTTAACTAGAGATTAGATTTTTTTGTCAATATATTTCATTGACTTCTAATTTCTCTTCATTAGACTGATGGTTCTTGCGTGCCGATAAGGATTGATAACAATTGCTTTCATTCTACTTTCTCCATATTTGCGAAGTTTCCAATTAAATCGATAAAGTGTTCAATTTACGTAGTTTTTTGATAGCCTGACGAACGATTCTATGATAAGTTGTAGATTCGCAAAGGACTTATGTAACTGATAAAATAGAAATGATTTGTAAATATTTTCACACATTAATTTTGATGGGAATTTGTTATGGTAACAGTATTTCATAACTTTACCCATTTTTATAGATTAACCAAAATATTGATAAAAATTAAAGAAATAAAAGTTTCAATGAATGCAAATGAATTATTAAAGCATTTTGGAGCTGCAGATTCTATTAATAATTATTTGAAAATAATTAGAAAAAGTAAATGATAATGCATCTTTTTAATTTAATGTGTTTTAATTTTAAACAAAAAAACTTGAAATTTGAGTTTAATTAGTAAAATTAGTTTAAAAATTCAAATTAGTTCATCCTTATAATTATCTAAATAAATGATTCGAACTCAAAACCTTTCACTTTATCGTTTCTAACATACTAAAAATGAATTGTTCTATTGAACAGACTCAGTGGTGTTGTGAGGAATGTTTTGAATTGTGTGTTGATATTGTGCATGTTGTGTGTTGATTCGGAGTGTGCCTCTCCTACACAGATGGACGATTGGTATTTTCTTTGATTTCTACTAATTAAAAATAATTTAATTTAATTTTAAAGTAAAAAGACTTAAAATATATTATCAAATGTAATATTTAAATTTTCGAATGTAATATTTAATTTTTAATTTAAATTAAAATTTTAATACATTAATTTAATATATAAAAATGTTTAGATTTAATTTTAATCAATTAGAATCTTTATAGTTAATAATTAATAACAAATATATTTCATTTATTGTAAAATTAGTATGAATTTAGAAATATATTATTCAAGAAAAATGTTGAATAGCAAAAGTGGTTTGAATAATATTTGTAATGACAATTCTGTTTGTGATGTTAATAAATGTTAAGAAAAAGAATTACGTTTTATGCGATTCGTGTTTGATTCGGTTGTTTTTATACTCCGTTATTTTTTCAAAAATAAAACTTGAAATTTGGTTTGTCGATCTAGATTACTTTAAAGGTTTTTTTACGTTACCATAACTATGAATAATTTTTATATACCTAACATTATGTAATAAAAATACCGTCTTTTACATATATTTAATTATAGTTAAGTTATAAAATCAGAGCTTATAAATACTATTTCTTTTATGGCTTAATATTAACTTTGCCTAAATTTATTTAGTGAACTTTTGGCGGATGTTTAATTAAAATCTGGATAAATTCTAAGTTACACTACTAAACATGCAACACGAAAATTGCATATTATATTTGTAATTTACTACAACCTAGTATTCCGACAAATAATAGCAAAAAGTTGATTATAGTCTAAAGACCATAAGCGATTCTTGATTCGACGTACATCTAGCAACAATGAATGGTGTTCCATATTTTAATGATTTCCTTATTTAGATGTTGCACTGACACTGCTTCCAAACCTCCTTGATTCACTTTATACTTTCAAGACTTTCAGAAAGTCTCGGGGGTTGCATTAATGGATGTTTAGAAGGTTATACTCTTTTTTAACAAAATGAAGATTGAAATAACGAAAAAGAACGACTTAGGCATTGTTCTTTATAAAACTAGGAATTTACATTGTTGCACTTTTCAAAGAACACATTCGTTAATATAATATTCAACTCTTAAAACCTCACCATCAAGTTCAAACAAAACTTACGTGTAATTTTAAATTTCACTTTGAGAGAATCATACTGGACACAAGAGGTGAAGTTGTAACAAGAATTATTCTTAAGCATAAATTAGATAAACAACTACATATTTACCACAATTTAAACGAATAATTTTTAAAAAAGAGTGTTTCATAGAAAATCCGTTTCTCGATATTTCAAAAAAGTTTAACTCAGATATCACAAAGTTTGATCAAATTGATCCTCCCCATTTTGAAATAAGCTTATTTATTAAGATTTTTGTGTGACGTTTCTATACTTTCCAGTTGCTAGAACTAACAGTCCCCCGAAATATTTTCTTTTAAATATTGAAATTATGAAGATTTGAGATTTATGGGTCTCATAAACCCAAACACAATATCGTTGTTACATATTTCTACTTTGTTGATACCAGGTTAATGATCAATCAAACACAATGTTTATTAGAGGTTCTTGGAACATCGTTGGAATTATTACTCTGAGTTATTTCAGACATCAAAACTTTTATTATACCACAAAAAATGTTTAAATCTAATATTTAAACAAACTTATTATTTTTTTTGAGAAACAATTTGTTTTATAAATCTTAAACCGATATAAATAAAAATACTTATAAATATTCATATTTGAT
>MQRK01251370.1:0-10215 GCA_001938485.1 Girardia tigrina
GTTGTTGTTTTTAAATTTTCTATTGTTTTATATTGACAGTTTGTAATTTTATAGAGCTTTACAGAGTTTTATAAAAGAAGGATTAAATGTCACATATTCAATAAGTAATAATTAATAAGTACCTCATTTTTCTAAAGGAAAACAATTTAACTGGTTGACTATTCATTGAGATTTTTGATTGATAAACCCGTCAAGTGTAAACTTTGTGCTCTTTTTTATCACGAAAAGAAGCATGGAAAAATTAACAAAAGGAGTATTTTCAAAAAGAACAATCAACAAGTTAAACGATACAATTAAATCTATGAAATTTGTAAGATATGTTCAACATCATAAATTTATCCTTAAAAAGTCCCAGATCCAATTGTACTTTGTTGATCATCAAGAACAGAGATCTTTAAGAGTATGTTATTTCATGAAATATTTCCTAATTGTTCTTATTCAGCAACAATTTAAATTATCAACACTTCAGCCTCTGACAGCGTAATTTTTCCTGGAATTCAAATGAAAAATAAAAACAAACATACAAATCTGCTGTATGAAATCTAATTAATATGTCTCCGAACAACTTCCTAATAGAGTAATCTATACTATAAAATCAATGAACTACAGGTGCCCAGTAGAAAACCAAATGATTTTATTAAACCTAAGTGTATTTAATTAAACATGTGATAAAGGCAAACAAATTTATATTTACATAAATAAAACCAAATGATTTTATTTATTCAATTAAACACGTGATAAAAGCGTGATTAACCGCTTCTGAGTGGTTGATATTTATTTCCTATAATTATATAGCACATGAAATATTTCAATATTTATTTTCTCTTTAGAATATGGCTCCACAATTGACTGATTTTCAACTTAGTGTTATTTTTACAAAAGTACACCGAAGTTGTTCCCCAGTTTTTCGCTGATATTACTAAAAATCAGTTTTATGCGGTGTTTAATAAACTATAGTTAACATAAAATTCTTTGATTTTTTGGTACTGGGCACCTTGTAGTATTAACCCTTCCAAACTTGTCCTAGGCATATTTGAAAGAACCATGTATGTTTCGAGTTTTGGATGTGATCAAATGTTGTGTGACGAGTTTTCATGTGTGGAGAAATCATGAAATCTTTGAATATAAGCTACACTTTCAGAGTGACGCAAAAGGTGTCATAGATCTGTTTAGTTTTTCAATTGATAGAGGTTATTGAACAATGAAGATTTTTAACAAAACAATTTAGAATTTAGTAATTATTTTTACGTCATTTTTTAACTAAACCGTTTTAATTTGAAAGTTCTCCTAAATGTTTAGTTTCTGCACATTTAAAATATTTATTTTATAATTTACAAGGAAAAAGCGCAAAAAAATGTGTTACTTTTATTAATTTAAAGGATTTTCGAAAAAACCACTTTCGGAGGCTATAATGTTTTCCAATTGACTGTCAAAACTTTTAATTGACTTGAGAAAGAATTCTGATGGAAGTCGTTTTATCTTTTCAATAATCTGTGCTTTCAATTTGACAATTCTTCATGGCACTGACCAAAAAAATATCTTTCGGGTAACTCCATAATTCAAAGTCGTATGTAATTATATTCCGTGAATATGGATGGCCATGAATATCTACTCCTTTGTATTTTTTCGGATTCTAAACTAGAATTCTTTCACAAAATGCTTGATTAAAGTATTTGAATGTTATATGTGGACTTGATTCTCTGCAGATGAAACACTTTTGTCGTTATATGATCACGATGACTAGAGATCATCAGATGAATTGAAATTCTCCAGAAAGTCATGCTCAAAGTAATTGAAGAGTAGAACACCTCATTCGTTCAATAAAACAAATCAGCAATAAAATTTGTTTCTGTTAAAATTAACTACAATTAAATAAATACCCTTGTAGCTCGGGCAGTCTCTCGGTTCGATCCCTCTCTGGATCACTTAATTGCCGCGATCATTTCTGGCTGAATACCCTGCTCAGTCGCCGGCCCGTCCTCTGAAAGTCGGTTAGTTCTCACAATCGCACCCAGACAGTGTTGGCACTCCGGACCGCACGTCGTTTTCGGCAGGTTTCGGAAAGTGTGCTGACTCGAAGAATTAAATATAAGATGGCGTGACGAAGTGTCTGCCGAAATGCGAAACTGGAACGACTTTTGAATCGGTGATAAAGGGCCATTTATTTCCAGAAGGAATAACAAATATCTTTGTTTTATAAAATTTATTATTTTTCAAATTTACACTTTTTTGTAATACTTTTTATGCGTTTAAACAAGCGTCTTTATATTCGCAATTTTTATTAATTATTATCACAAAATTTTTTAAAGAATTTTTTAGTTTCTGTTTCAATTTTTGGAGCACCACAACTATATTATTGAGTTTTGTGGATACTGGTTTGAAATTTTGTAAAAAAAGAATATAGCTTGTTTTATAAAATGATTATTCTAAAATAAGCTAAATTAACTAAATTATTTTTCAAAAATATCGAACATCATATTGTTTTGAATCTAAGGTACACCATTAATTTCCAAAGAATTTATAAAAATCATTTCAACAATTTTCAAAGATCTCTATCTTTGAATCTTAACCGTATTCGGCTTTTAAGATATTTATGAAACGGCAAAAAGGGAGGCTTAGATTCGAACCAATAGGGTATTTAAAAATAATTATAATGAACGCTTAATTATTATATATTATATTTTTTTCAGAAATCTGAATATGAGGAAAATATAATAGATGCACTCAATCCTAATAAAATTAATGATACAAAATCAGTTAATGTACAACTAGAAAAATTTTTTAAAAGTATGGAGTCACAGATGAATTTTATAATGAAAATGATACTTGGCAAAAGGTGGCATTATATTTTAGAGGGTATGCTATCAAAACAAAATGATCTGGAGTTGAAAGGTGTGGCATCTTATGCTAAATTTCTCTTTTATATTCTGAGAGACATTTTCACTAATTTAGTATGTAAGATTTATGTATCTTCAAAATAAAGTTTTTATGAAGTCAAGATATTACCTTGTTTATACACGATACGCCCAAAACGTTCGTAAAATAACTACGAAACCAATTAAATAAAATACTAAACTGTTACAAAGTAAAATATAATATGTATAGGCACCATTTTTAAACATTAGAAACCATTTACATTCATACACTTTTTTATTAACAAGGGAATCTTAGTTCAGAGAATGCATTGTTAAAGAAATCCAAGAATTAATCAAGTTGGAAATTCTCCATCTCTTCATTCAGATCTTCAATATTTGCAAACTATCTCAAAGAAAAATGTTTCTTCATATACCTGAATAGGTAAAAATTACTTGGGGAAAGGTTTAAAATGTTGATAGTCCAATTTGTCCCATCCACTTTCACTCAGAAATCACATGGATTCTGCAGTTTTGTGGATTAGTTTGTTGTCCTGAAGAAATCACAAGGCAATATCCAATTCATTTCGTCGAGCATGTCGACATTAACATACAAGATCAGAGTAGTATATATAGTTGAATCTGACGTCTTTGTATTCGTACTGTATAACAAACTATACGAATTAAACCTCTAATAATATATCCACAATAAACATTTCATTTCATGGCAAAACGTATATTTCTTTTCTGCATATTACACGGACGTTTTGATCGAATCATGTATTTACCAACCTATTTTCATTCATTCTTGGCCGAATAAGTTATTTGGATAATTAAGCTTAAAATCAAAAATACGGAAATATAGTCTTATTTTTTCAAAAAAATTTCGAAATAAAAATTGTATTATATTTGAAAGTTGAATAAAACGTTTGTTATATTTCGAGAAATTGAAATCTAAAACCCTTATTTACATGATAAGGTAGTTCATTTTCATTTCGCAGATCGATATTTAAATAATTTAAAAACTTAAAATATAACTTAAAAAATATAAACTTTGAAATAACAATTTGTAAATTGAATTAAAATGTTTTTAAAACAGAATTTCTATAAATAAGAAGAATTTGTTAAATATAATTTTTCAAATATAATAATTTCTTAAAATAAGAATTTTTCATTTTTAAATAAATTTTTAAATAATAGAGATCGGCAAAATGATTATTAAATTAGAAAATAAGTAGAATTTTTTCGTATTTTATTTATGATGTGAAGTTAAATGTAAATATATATTTAAATAAAACTCTAAATCGAAAAACATTTGATTAAAACAAATGAATTATTCCACACGCTTCCCAGTCTTTAAGTCACATCGACATCCGCTAGAGGAACAGACTGCAGCTATGTTACCTTTACGTGCAGCGGTACCCAAATACTCAAAGTTTTTGAATTGGACTGGTCTGCAAATCGCTCTTTGGAGCCTACTGCTAGTCGGTTAGTCGGAAGGACTTGGCATCCCCTCGGACTCTGCTTCGTAGATTCAAACGTGGTTTTGATTCTTCGGTTGCAGCTCAGCATTCTCATTGTCTTCATGATCCGGACCAATGTAACCTGTGAAACAAATCATATTTTTGCGAAGCATACTCAGAACATCTTCTTTATGATGGAACCTACAATTGTACATAATTAATACAGAGTCTCTGTGGGTCTCAAAATACGCCAAACGTTTATTCTCAATAAAAGATTTAAATTTTTCTCCATTATATTATCCAGCCAATAATTTATATGATACAACTTCATTTACGTCAATCGCGCACATTAAACTCTGATTTACAGCCCTATTTGCATTTACTTGAGAGTAGGCTTTTAAATTTATACGAGAATAGCCATAACCCTGAGTAGTATGACAGTTAAATCCGTCTCGTCCAAAAAAGCCATATTCTCAACAGGAATATTTAGTACTTGACTGATATACCATTGTACCAAAGGTGGCTAACGTGATACGGTATCCAATGAACACCGCGTTCTCGACTACCAGATCTAAAGATGGTGAGATTTGTGGCTGTACTTGCTGTGCCTGATAAAATGTTTTTGACAACAGTAATCTCCTTTTTATGGGAAAACTGTCAATTTCATTTGCGTTTTGGGTCACGTTATACCATGCCACCATTACCTGGACCTCCCTGTCGCTCAGGGTGTCCATTCTCTTAATCGCCTGGGGGTAGTCCTCCAACCATTTGACTGGTTTACATATCGAAATATGTATAGTTCGTTATAAAGAACTTAAGAGGGTCATAACGACCAATCTATCTTGATCTGAAGGTAGCCACAACACAAGGTCAGCAATGTAATGGAACATAAAAGTACGTTCGCTGACTCAGTGACATTTCGATTGTTAGAAATTAAAGAAAATCTGATTACTGTACAAGCTTTTTATGGCTTGGTTTTTGCATATTTTTCAGTGTATCAGTATGCAAGTAACCTAGTGATGCTATCTACTGTCCAGGTTTGGATGGCCGTTGGCTCCAAGGAGCTCATCCGATCTTTGCCAGGTTTTGTTTTTCATTCTGTTCATCTTCACCTTTAAAGTGATCAGAAAGGCCAATAATATTACAGTTACTGTCGCCGTTCGAGCAGCATTCAGCTAGCTTTGGACACTTTAGCCTAGATTTTTCTAGTTTCATAGGGAAACCACGAGGATGTATGTCCGACTCGCTAACGCATTGATTCCTGAATCATGTGGGTAATGGCTTCGATACTTCGGAAATGGTGATTTCATAGTTAAAGAATGGTCAAAACAAATCGAAGGAAAAGAATTGGATGCATTACTATATTTTTCTATTTTGAATTGGCGTTTCGGCTTTTGTTAATTATTTTAATATTAAAAATATAGTTCGTAAAACTATCTTTTATTGCCTGTTATGTGCGTTAAAAAATTAAAAAAAAGGAACTTTATTAAAAATGAGTTTATTGATTTTCCGGAAACATTAAAAAAACAAATAACATTTAAAAATTTCTTAACATAAATATTAGGTATGGAGAGAGTTTGTTATCAAGGGGTTTTAAATGTATTTCAATCACTTCTTTTTTGTATATAGCAAATTTCCTAAATATATATTTTGTATCTAATTTATTTATTTATTTATTACACTGTGTAACAAAATTTTTCGAAAGTTTCTCTCGCAAATGGTTTTCAAAATTTTTTGATAATTTTTAACATACTGGTTTTGAATTTGTTATCGGTTTTCTTTTTCCGTCTCCGAATTAACCTAGGAATTAAAAAAAAGAATTTAGCAAAAAACCCTCATTTTTTAATTTTTTCGTTTTATATTTGTTGTAATGACCAGAAAATGTTCCGCAAAAAGTTATAGTTCAAAATATTAATAGCAAAGAAGCTCAAACTGACAAGAATAGCATAACAGTGGATTGTAAAGTCATGTGTGAACAATCAAAAGTGAAGGTTTGAACAAGACTGACTTTTATGTTGTGTGCTATCGTCTCTTATCAAAAACCAAAGGTAATCTCCCGTCATTGCTGTATCCAACGCTCCTTGGTACCTTTTCTCCATTGTTTGCATATCCTGTTGGAAGCGTTCCCCCTGTTCCTCGCTAAAGTCACCAAAATTTTCCCGAAACCAATATAGATGCGAATGCAAATAATGAAGTTTCACCGACATTCTGCAGTCCAGTTTTTTGAAGTGTTTGAGCAAATCACTCTTCTTATTTCGCAAGAATCCTTCCTCAACTTTCCTAAAGGTTTTCCACACATTCCTTTCTTTAGGAGTCATCTTCTTTTCTAAGTCATCTGAGGTACTGGTAATTCTTTAGAGTAGAGCACGGGGGCTAAAGATAATGGGATGTTGGGATAAATAAGACTTTTTCGATCTCTGGAATTTTTGAATTTGGAAATGTTTACCATACAGCAATAGCAATCAACGTGGTGATTTGTTGGCTCTCTCCAAATCCGAGGGATTCTAAATGACATGCTGCTGAGATTACCATCTAGCCATTTTCCTAAATTTAACGGGTTAGTATCACAACTGAAATGTGGCGCCCATGATTTGTCTTGATAAGTGACAGAAACACCAAAGTAAGCCTCATAAGCAGTGCATAATTTACTACTAGATGAAAATGTATATTTTCGTTGTTTTAAAGCTATTTATTACCCGCATATATAGCAAAAGGAGTCGTGGGAGATTTTACAAGCTCGCTTGCTCGTCATGGTAGGTAATTGAAAATACTTAATAATGTAAAGGAGTTATTGGTACGTTTAAACAAAAGGGAAGTCTATTGCGTATTAATCTAAAACAGAAAAATAGAAAATAAAGAAAATATTGAATAGCGGCAAATAATTAGATGGTGTACAAAAACTAATATCATATTCGTAATCAGCATACTCAAATTGTGTAAGGAACATAGAAATTGTTTTGCGGGAAAAAAATTGTTACACAGTGTTATCAGTCAATTTCAGAGATATCAGTTAATTGCAACACTTTGTCCATTATTTTTTCCTGTTATTTCTAAAAAAGAGATCTAATAAACATACTTTCTCTGACTGTTTCCTAACATCAAAATTAAGCATTTATTACCACCATATTTACAGTTTGAACAACATTTCGAGAGAGTATCTGAGTGACGTTTTCTTCAGATAATGGTTTAACGAAATGAATAATTTACAAGTAAATGTCGTCTGTTTGTATGAATTTTGGTTTTGAACGCAGCAAAAGTATTGCTTTAGACTTAATATACACTGAAAGATTATTGTAAAAATGTTTTGAGTATTTAATGTTTTTGTATTAAAATGTTTTGGGCTAATTTGGGATCGAGTCTCTTAGATCCATACGATTGATTAATACTTTAATTCTTGTTAATGGAAATTAATTTAATTTAATTTTAAGTTTAATGTTTAAATTTATTTTAAATTTAGTATTGTAAAATTTTAAATGATTTGTTTAATTTAATTTAAATTTTAAATGAATAAAAGAAAATTAGTATTTATGAAAATAATTAATATTCATTTTAATTTCAACTAATGGTATTTCAAAAAAATACTTATTGCAAAATTGAGTGATTCAGATAATTTGAAACATATATTAATCTAGAACGATGTACGCTTGCGAGAGTTTTGTTAATGATTGTCATGAGGACAATTCAACTTGTAATGTTGATAATAACGTCAAAAAAACAGTAAATCCTCTTAATAAATTTCCTTGCTTGATTTATGCAATTTAATTGAAAAAGATATACATTAATATTACTTGCTTCGTGAACTTTTCAGGTTCTCTTTTGTTGTTATGATTTTCTCAAATCGAAGAAGTATTTTTTTTGATAATTCAAATTTAGAGTTAATAACTAATAATATAAATTTAAAAAATTACATTTTACCATTTTTATTAAGATGACTTTACGGGGTTTTCTTTACTTGCTAATTATAAAAACAATTGGTTAAAGGCCAGCAAACAAATTGAAACAGAAATATCAAACTATCAAATTTCCAATACAAATATTGAAAATATTAGAATCTCCCGAGTTTTCAAAACATCGGAAAGCATAAAAATTGATTCCTTAATAGTTACAAAAGAGGACACTCAAGAACCAGAAAATAATTTACCCGAATTAGGTTTATTATTTGTTTACAAATTTTAATAATCAAATTGAATATCAATGATCTTTTTCGAAAGAACTTACTTAGTAAATTATATATTTTTATTCTAGGAAACAGAGATCGCACAGAAGCCAATTCAATTACAAAGACTATCAAAGACAATAATGAATTTTTGACTTGCCAAGTACCGGGTTATAATACTCCTGTGCCAAGTCAACCATTAGTTTATCCGTTTAATTGTATGTCTTTCATGAACCCAGTTATGGTTCCAGCTGACACCGGACAAATGAGTTGGCAAATGTATAATTCTATGCAACAACCTATCCCAATGGCTCCCGTAAACAATTTTCGTAAAAATTCAGATCTTCCAAGCAATATAGATAATAAAATACTAAGCTCATCGAAAGTTTCTTTAAATTTCTTTATTATTTTAATATTATTTTAAATTTCATTAGCCTCAAACAGTCTCGGGGTTTACTTCAAAAACAAAAGAAACGTCTTTGAGTGAAGTTACTTCACACACGAAAAGTAAATTCTATACATTTTATTTTGTTTATTATTCCTCTTTATCATGTTTCCTTTTTGTTTGGAAAATATTTTATTGGTATTTTAAACCATTTCAATCTCAAATTGGTACTAATAAAAAACAATCTGACTAATAAAAATAACAATATGCTAAGAAGTCATTGTATTAAAACAAGATAAATAAGAAAGTTAAATAAACATTGAATATAACGTTTGAATGATCAGAAGCTATGAACACATGGTTATCCATTACGGACGGTGGAGACTTATAATAAATAAATTAACCAAATTAAATTAAATGTTTTTACAAAGTACGGTTCTGGAGAGTATGGAGTTCCAATTAAAGTTCTTGCAGTTTTACCACGGTCTTAAGTTGAGTATGTAGTTTTGCATTGTCGTGGAGCAAGATTTTTTATTAAATGCAGCTGATTTTCGTTGAGCTTCCGGATCATATCTGTAGTGCTTATTTACAAAAAATAAATTTATACATTTTTTGTAATACCTGCCATCAGTTAGTTGATCGTAGCTAGTACCATTTGGGGGGCAATGCTTTAATCTACCACCTCTAAATGGTTGTCTTAAAATTTATTAAAAGTAGATCTTTTTCAATTAATATTGTTCAGGAACTCCGAAGGAGCTGTTTTTCCCAATTCTGAGACCTTAAAAAGTTTTTTGTGATCAAATTTTCACATTATCATTTATTGCCATCGAAAATGAGTAAGTGTACAAAGATTGGAGAAAATCGATTAAGTAAAAGGCCTTCAAAAATAGGTTTCTGAATTCAATGTATACATATATACCTATATACATAGAAAGTAAGCTTATAAAAAGAATGGAAAAATCATAGCTGATAAATAACAAATTCAACGTATCCTACAAACGAATTAAATTTCCTGATCAAATTCTCTTTCAAACCCATACCGATCAAATACTTTCCGACAAACGATTTTATTCCTTACACTTTTTAAATGACAATTACTTGCATTTTTATCCAGCAAGTGATTACTCTTACCCTGTCGCTGTGACAATGACGTTCTGACTATTAAAGATATGAATTAACAAACGATTATTTGTCAATATAAAAGAATGAATTTAAGTAAAATAGTGATCAAAATACCCAAGACTATTATGAGGGGTTAATTTTAAATTTTTATCTCGCCTGAATAGTTTATTATTTTTTTAATTTAAAGGGTAAAATATTTTTATGTTAATTTGCTTATTAAATATTTTAAAAAATTAA
>MQRK01251370.1:10554-22633 GCA_001938485.1 Girardia tigrina
TTTAAAAATTAAATCGAAAAGAATTTAATAGATTAATTTGGGTCGAGATAATTAAATTAAATTAACAGGAAAATTTGTTTTAGAAATTTGAATTGTTATAGTAATAAATTTTGGTGTTTTAAAAAAATGAATTCTGATATAGACGTTGAAACCACTTCTCACAACTATCATATTTAATCTATTCCTTCCGACCAAGGAATAAAAAATTAACTAATAATTCCTGGTCAAACTAACAAGGTCGGCTGATCAAAATCTCCTTCAGACTATTTCCGATTAAGTAAATTCGTATTATTTTTTTTATCATAAGCAGCGTATTCTTTTTTTCCGCTGTCGATTACTGGTTTATTAAATCATATAGTTTGCTAACAATCATTTGTTTATTTTTTATGCTTTTATAAAAGAAAGAGATTTCAAGGCATAAATTAGTTGTTCTAATTTAAAAAATATCATCCAACTGGTTGCAGTATACATCTTCTATGATCGACGAACCCGATTTCCTGAATTCATAATGGATTACACCAGTGTCTGACCACCAAACACTCACCATCAGTTTATTTTGATGAATGTTGTGGTTTGGACTGTGTTTTGGTTTTCACCCAGCTTGCTGAACGTTTGCGATTATAATATTGTATCGACTTCTCATAACAAGTGGCGATTCGATTAAAAAAGTAATCACATTAATAACTAGAAAGCATCATTGTTTTAGCTTTTCCTTCAACTCATATAGAATCCACTTATACTATTTTTCCCTTTACTAATTTCAGCCAAATGATTCAATATTATTTGCTTTGTAACAGCAAACTTTAACCATAAATAATGACCACTTTGTGAGGGATCAGACTCCACGGTTACCTTTAGTTCGTCATTTTCTACCTGCGTTCCTGGGAGACCCCGAAACGCATTACTGAGGTTGAAATTACCTTTCATCAATTTCGTGAACCAATTTGAGAGTGTATGCTGTGTATATTTCGCACTACTGATGTTTCGAATGGTTTCTGATGCTGAGATTCAAGACAGGAACTCGTACGTCATAATGTTTCGAAGTTGAGCCTTTTTCATTTTTTAAAATACTAATTATTAAAACAAGTTATCAATAATTTTAATTAATTTTCATTGATATGTTCAATATTCAAGATTTGTAGCAATAAAAAAATGAGCAACAAAATGTTAAGGCATTGTCAAATTATAACTGGTTTAATTTTTTGTAATCATACCTTCAAATTTCATATTTGACAACCTAATAAAAACGTGTCTTATAAATGGTATAGTACAACCCGCAAAAGTTGTCAAAAAATAAAACAACAAGCCTAATTATTTAACCATTTCCATCCCAAATTATTATATTGGAGCTTTGAATATCCGTAACAATGTTGATTTAAATTGCTAAGAAACAAGTGAGAATCGCGCTTTTTTGCATTCTAATATATGTAGTGTCATCTATTAGACTTCTTAGAAACTATTACTGTGTAAAATTTAAATTGGGTAAAAGAGATAACGGTAATTTAATTTTTCAAATATGTTTCTATTGCAACAATGGGCTGGAAAGGGTTAATGGAAAACAAGTAATTTCCTTTAAGATGTACCAAAATGCACAAAAGAAATGGGAAAGCAATGACCGTATTAACATGTCTGGTCTGGATTATGTTAAGACATTAAATAATTTTGATAATTAACCTCAGATCATATAAATATTTAGATGGGATATAATTTCTAAGTCTATTCTTTATTTATTGTCCATTAACCACAAATTGAGGTATAATAATTTCCTAATAAGCAATCAATTTCGCATCATATGAACTTTAATCTAATACATTGTATTTGTATTTTTGGTCAATTATTAATCTAATGAAATTATTTTAGAAACTCTTCGAGAATCTCAATTCGACAAAATCTTTACATTTGAGGAAGTGATGAAATATATTTCCTCTAAATCCCATCGGAATTCTAGAGATCCGTTCATTATAATTCCGGTTAAAAATCAATCAAATGCATTTTATTTAATTAAAATAAACGATTCTAGTGTAAGTGAAGATAAAGATGTAGAAGAAATGCGTGCACCGTATGAAGGGAAACCCAAAAAGCATAGTAATAAACTAAGAAATTCTCAACCTCTTGAGGGTTTATATCCAAGTTTGCGTCAAGGTCAGCCAACGATGGTTCCTTCGAACTCTTTAAATTTTCTAAATCAGCAAGAAATGTTTACACAACCTCCTTTATTACCAGCATTATCATCGAATCTGAGTTCCGACAACACAAATATGAATATGCAATTTCATTTCATGAATTACTGGGTACAACAACAAAATTTATTTCAACAACAGTTTCTACAGTATCAACAGCAATTACTAATGCAACAACAACAACATCTACAGAACCAACAACTAATCCAACGTAGATTTCAGGCCCAACAGCAAATGCAACAGATGCAAAGAAAAATAATCCCACAACCAAGAATGAGCCAGTCATCGGAAATGTGCAATGTACAAAATCAGAAACCTTTATTTGACGTAGTTCCAGAACTGATTAGCGATCCCAATGATGTGAGCGAAGTAATTAGTAATTTATTGCACTTGAAGTTTATATATCTGCTGCATGAAATATGATGCCTTTAGCACAAGGAAAAATAGGGACTGTAGGAACACTCTTCTTTAATATATTTATGGGTATAAAACGTTAACGGTGTCCATTAATTTTGTTGCCTTGTATTCAAAGACTGTACCAATGTCGATCATGAAAGTAACCAAAATTTTTTAAAACGAAAATAATCGCTGAAATGTCTTAATTGTAAGATTAATATGGCGAATTTTTGCAATAAAGTCAAAATAAAAATTTATAAATAAATTTATGTCAAGCTTAAAATTTTGATTAATAACTTTATTTGTCATTTTTTAGGGTAATAAAGTCGAAATTCTTTTATAAGTTAATATAATGAATGATAAATACTGTGAATTTTAAATAAATACTGTGAAATTTAAATTTAAAAATAAATTCGTTAAAAATTAATAATTTATCACTGAAAAATTATCATTTAACCCTGAGATCATCACCTAGATAGGGGTTAATGTACCTGAAAAGCCGCCTGCATTTAAACCTGCTTGTATGCTACCTGAATCACCGTACACTCGTGCCGGGTAACCTAAGTTTGTTTCTGGAAGCTGTGCTCACATTTGTCTGCGATTAGCCTTACCACTCTTACGTACATTTCTTCTTCATTACCAGCGTGAATTTAGATTTTGAAATTTACTTATCGACTTGTTAAGTACATATTTTAATAAGCTGTTTGTTCCACGACATGAATAATGACGTTGCATACTTACCTTTTAGAGGAACTTGATATTGAACTACCTCATGAACAAGAAGCGAAGTTTCAGTGAGTCCTTCCTCCAATTTGGCTTCACCAGCATTCTTGAAAATGGTGTCACAAAACTACAATGTGTGGTCTGCCTTACGGTTTTGTCTGCAGAATCGATGAAGCCAAGTAAGTTGCAGCGGTATCTGAAAGTACAACATCCCGAACCGACAAAAACGTAGGTTGATTTTTTCATGCTGAAAGAAAGTGAGAAAGGCTGGATCCAAGTGGCACATTCCATGTCACAAATCTATCAGCGCTAAAATCTAGTTATGATGTTTCCATATTTGTAGTTAAAAAGATAAAGCCCCACACCATTGCCGAAGAGCTCATTCTTCCTGCAGCACAAAAATGGTTTGGAACATGCTTGATGAGCGAGAAGCTCGAGTGTTGTAGCCGATACCATTGAGCAATTGTACAGTAAGCAAGCTTATCATGGATATGTCAGAAGTTTTTAAAGAACAAGTAATCGCTGAGATTCAGGCTGCTGAATCATGTGGCTTACAAGTCGATGAGAGCACAAACATCACCTCTGTCGCTCAGCTGATCGCATTCGTGAGATACGCACATGACAACAAGATGAAATAGGAATTCTTGTTTTGTAACCTCTGGAGAAGCACACCTGTGCGGAGGACATTTTTAGGAAAGTGCAAGAATTTGGTGATCCGCATAATTTAACATGAGATAAGTTGTTTGGCATTACTTCGGATGGGGCAACAGCCAAGATGGGTGTTAAATCTTGATTCCAAATATTACTGTGCAGTATTGCCTTAAATATCATGGGTGTGCACTGCATCTTGCATCGAGTAGTTTTTGCAGTACGAACATTGCCTGATGACCTTAAGGCAGTGATGGACGCAGTTGTGCAAATTATCACTTTCATCAGGACAAGTCCATTACAATCACGCATGTTCCACTTCTTGTGCTTGGACATGGAAGTCGACTATGAAATTCTTCTGTTACACACGTCTGTGCGTTGGCTCTCCAGAGGCAAGGTTCTATATCGTATGTTCGTGCTCCATGCTGAGATTACTCATTTTCTGAAGGAAAAGAAGAACAAAACCTGGAGAATGTACTTTGGCTGCTGAAATTGGCGTATTTGGTAGACATCTTCGACAGACTCAATGAATTGAATGCGGCGCTGCAAGCCTCAGAGATGACAGTCATAACTGCATCAGAAAGGATCAATACCTTCAAAGATAATTTCGACTTTTGGATTCATAAAGTGGAAACTTCTCGTTTTTCTGTTTTTCTTACCCTGGCACAATAATCAGAAGAAGCAGAGGTATTGCCGACCGACATAAATGGATCTATATCCGTGCCCTTGCATCAACGTCGATTGAAAGTGGAGCTCTATACCCAGTTTAAAAGAATATACCTTCTGATTCTGTGCAACATCGACTACGTACCAAAGAACATTCAGGAGAATTTATTCGATTTACGCTTGATGAAGAGGCGAAAACGTTGTATGATTATGGAATGGCTTCCAGTGATTTCTGACAGAAAATAACAGGAAAATATCCTGAAATCTGCAATACCATGTTGCGAACTCTGGTGGTATTTCCAATAACCTACCTATGCGAATGAGGTTTCTCCAGCCTTGTGGTAATCAAAACGAAATCCAGAAACCGGTTAGCTGTTCTTTACAGTGAGTTACGCTACTCACTGAGCAAGACATAACCCCGCATTGACATGTGTGCAAAACAAAAATAAACCGAATGTGTCAGTTTGGTGTAACATTTTCTGAAGTACATGGGTTGGGTCACGGCAAGATATTATGAAGACGGTAGGGGTCGTCTTTTGTAGTTAGTTGAGAACCGCCGATTCAGATCCATCAAACCAAAATTAATTCGGTTTTCCTTCATTTCAGTTTATGTTTCATTAGTTTTTAAGATGTCGTCAATTAATCTACGTTAGTAAAGTCAAAATATTTTTTGTAGATTATTAAGAACAACAATTTGACTTTTCATATCTTTATTTACACAACAATTTTGACTGTCCTTACGACAATCTTTGTCAAAGCTTTCGTACATTTGCATTCTAAACGAAATTGATTAATGAATTAATTCTCATTATTTTTTCAGCAAATGGGGAAATAAATATTTTAATAAAATATTTACTCAAAACTTATTGGATAATAATTAAAATGATTATTAATTATTTAAAAAATATTAATTTGATTTATTTATTAAAAATTATAAAAATTAATTAACTTATTCAAAATTTTACCATTATTTGAATTTCAAAATAAATTTAAACATTACATATTTTTAGATAATAAGAATTCAAATATTAATCATCCACCTGGGTAAGAGAGACACAATTCCAACATTCAAACACAAAACATCAAACATTCAAAATATTCCTCACATAGATATCCAGTCAAATTTATATATTTCAGGGAAAAGCTAAGATCTAAAAAAAAACATATGAATCAATATTCGCATTACATAAATTTCTAATAGAAAGTTCATTGGCTTATGAAGTTAGTGAAAAGTTTATTCAAGTTGATATCCTACCATACAAAATTCATTTTCAAAGCATTAAAGAACTTCTTACTAACATGAACAAGCCAATGCCCTCAATTTCAAATTGCAGAACAGTGGTCGAACTTATATATGAAAATATTCTCAAAGATTTAAAAAACCAAAACTATTTCAACGCACTAATCTGAGATATTTCTACTCCATCTTTGTGTTGTCTTATTGATTGTATGCCTATACATTCAATCCCTAATGCCAATATTATCATTCAGATCGCTGATGACAGTTTTCGTCAGATGGATATTCCAAGAAATAATTTGTTGCTACAAATATTGGTCAATGCAGAGTTGATTAATGTTTATGAGGATGAGTGTGAAAGAAAAAATTGAAAGATACATGGATGTAATCTTTACCGAAAAGTTTCTCGACTCTTTACGACTTTTTTTTGCTTTCGAAAACCTAGTCACAAGCTGTGAAAAGTATGCTGATAAAAATAGAAATTATTTTGATAAATAAACTCTTTATGACAGCATTTTTACAAACATTAATTAAAATTGGCTTTAGTTTTTTCTATAAGAGTCTCACTGATTATTTGGTGCACCACGTCGGAGCAAGACAATTAAGTCTCGAAAATTAAGTCTTGAAAATTAGTCTCGAAAATTAAGTCTCAGGCAATTTAGTCTCTGTTATTTTTTTAAACTTATATTTTTAATACAATTTAAAATTTGTAAAATAAATTTTAAAAAAATGAAAAATCTAATTAATCTCAAAAAAAATTAAAATATATGTTGTATATGTTGTCAGAATAAAAGTACTTTTCTTTACAAATAAATTGTTTGATCATTTTTTATCCCAGATGTTTTTATTGTGCTATAAAAGCTTATATATATATATATATGTATTGGTAAACGGTAGATACTGCTTAAAGAGAACGTTTTTGGACCTGAAAAAAATGTTTACTATAACCGATAATATTCTTTAACCGATTCTTTTTTGGAAGAATAATTTTTTAAAAATATGAAAAGAAAGTTCTATTTAACCGTTTTTTTCTCTTTGAGTAAGTTATCTATAAGCTATATCTACTGTATAAATAATAAATTAAGTGTTTGCATACAATTGTTAAAATAAAAACTTTTAGGAAATCAATAACAAATTAACAAGGTTTATATAGTGTATGATGGAGCACGTCCCAGCCCGTGACCGGATGTTTCCTCATATGAAATTTTCTCACACGGACATTTGCTCACAAGGAAGGGAATTCAGTGAAAAGAATTTTGATAATTAAAATTGATTTGTTTTCATTTTATTTCGTTCTTTTGTTTTTCTATTTTTATTAAAATTTCTTGATTTCTAGTGGAAAATTTATTTGTATTCTAATAATTTTCTCGAATAATTTGTTATTATTTGTTTTTATTATTTAACAAATTCCAAAGTTATTTGTAGGTTGCATACAATTACAATTATCGATTTTTTCGACATTTTTTTCAGAATTTTAATGCTGATACTGGGGTCTGGCTTGTTAACATTTTTCGATTTATTATTCAAATATTTATATTTAATTAATTTTTACTTTATTCATTTTCGTTCATTTATTCTTTTGCTTCAGATTTCTTATATTATTTTTATTTTTCTAGAAATTTTCCAGAATTTTTTCTTTAATCGATCTTATGTGCCATTGTAATTTTGTGATTATTGATTTTTTATTATTATTTTATTTTTCGTTCATATTTCGTTATTTTTTTATTCTTTTGCTTTTTTTGAGTGGTTTTGTCACCTATTTAAGGACTAATATATTTAATTCTATCGCAAAACATGTGAGGAAACGTCAGTGTGAGGAAAATATTTTTTAATTTTTAAATTTACTTGTGAGCGGAAAGTACCATTATCAAAATTCTTTTCACTGAATTTCTTTCCTTGTGAGCAAATGTCCGTGTGAGCAAATGTCCATGTGAGAAAATGTCGCGTGAGGAAACGTCCATGTGAGCAAATGTCGTGTGAAAAAAGTCCGGGAACCGTCCCGGCCTAATACTTTTAATTTGTGTTGCATCTTCTTTACATTATGTAATCTATTGAGTAATAAAGGTCATTTAATGGGTAAAGCTTTCCTTAAATATTATAATTGCTGGCAATATGCATTATCAATTATTGATTCCCCAGTTTGTATCGGCTCATGGTAAATTGTACCATTTTTTCTTATATAACTGATACACAATATTTTTACCATGTAAGTTTTATTTGAGAGTAAGTATGGTGAGTATTCCTCGGGAAAACCATATTTTTTTCATTTTGGGGTTCTTGTAAAGAATCTATTTTTCATCAAAACTTTTAATTTAATACAAAAGTGGACAGTTAAACTGTCAATCTAACTAAATACCCCAAGAAAAACGGATTTGTTGATTTCAGATAGTTAATGAGGGATTCATCTACCTGCTGTTTGCACATTTTTCAATCGACTCTAAGTGCTATTGGACTAATAACCAGGTAACTCTCATCCTATTAGTAATTTTAACAATTGATTCGATAGGATCTTCCTCCAATTTACTCGTGGTCATTGAAATTCGATGATTTTCCAGGTATTGAGTTATCTGCCACGTCTACCTTTCCTTCTTTAAACATAGCGAACTATCTTTATCATTTACAGTCATTCAGCAAATTCGGGTAAACTCGATTTATTTCTTTTCTTATTTATAACCCTTACGAAATAAAAAAAGTATACATGGGCATTATTAAGTCACAAATGGGACTTTTAATATTTTTATTAATATTCCAATTTTGATTGTCCTTTGTCAAAGCTTTCGTACATTTGCATCCTTCTAATTTATTAATGACTATGGGACTCAGATATCGCCCCAAGATCCAAAAAGTGCATATCGGTTGGACCGTCTAATCGACCGATCGATGACTTTAGAGCTCACCCAGGTGTCGCTTGGCTTGGAGTGACTTCGGGCAGAAATATTAAATATCAATTAAAAAATAAGGTCATTGTTGATAAAATATTTTTATTCTTACAAAACACACTCAAAGAAAAAACTAATGTTTGCATATTAAAACAAAGTTTCTTATTTTCTTTTCTTTTTTAATCAATTAATTTTTTGTAATTATAAGTCCGATTTGTTTCATACCCAAAATGCGAAAACAATACGATCAGGCACAACGACAAAAATGATTAAGTGATTTGGGAAATGAAATTGACTTCGATTTAATCTTTTAAAATTGAATTAAAAGTAGAAAAAATTTTTTTAATAAGAAATTAATTTTTATTTTGAAACTTCTTAAATGGAATTTAAATAAAATTTGTATAAGAAATTAAAGGACACTACATCATCCCCCCTTTAAGATGCGGAGACATCGCGATGAGTGTTATGCCGTACGTAATTGGATGAGATATGATGCGTTCGAGATTTGAACCCATGGCGAGAACGAGACTGATTTCTTGACCGAAAAAAGGATGGTGGAGTTGTCCATGTGATCTTCGATGCAGATACAAGGCTTCAACTTGTATAAATTGACGGTGCGATAGTGGCCGTATTATTTTCCGTGTAGAGTTGAAGCATCCGATGGGGGCCAGTGTATCGGGTTTGGAGAGAAGTGGGGTGTTCCAGGATAAACCATACAAACTCGGAAGTGGCAAGGTCTTTCGGGACGTATACCTGGTACGCACCATGTTGCGGTGGAGAGGTATCCATGTTCCTGAAGTGCTGGCGGACGTTCTCCAGTTGTTCGTCATTGCTGGGACAATCGGAAAAAAATGAGGGATGTGTTAGAGCCAAATAACATCTGCGCTGGGAATGTTCCGCCATCCAAGTAGAACTAGAGGCAATTGCTTGACTCAGTCTTTGTTGACGGGCATTGTTATCCCTGAGTTATTCAGTGTACGGTGAAATCGCTCGACAAGGCCATTGGATTGTGGATGAAATGCTGCTGTCTTGATGCGCTGAGTTCCCAATCTTTTGAGGAGGTTGGTGAGGATATTTGACTCGAATTGTCGGCCTTGGTCCGTGATGATTCGCTTAGGGATGCCAAATCTGGCTATCCAGTTATTGATAAAAATTTCAACAACTATTTCGGTCGTATTGCTTCTCAACGGAAATGCCTCAGGCCAGCGCGTATTACGGTCGATTATTGTGAGGATATATGAGTGGCAGTGGCCCCACAATGTCCATGTGTATCGTATCAAAACAGCTGCCTGTCGGGAAGCTGAGAATTGGCGGTTTGATGTGTCTGGATATTTTGTTGGATTGGCATTGGAGACAGGCTTTGCACCATATTTTAACATCGCTCTGCATATGTGGCCACATGACTTTGGTGCACAATAATTCATATGTTGCCTTTGATCCAGGGTGTGCGATAGAGTGGACGGCTTTGAATGCATCTGCAAGGAGGGCAGGGTCCAAGATGGGGCCTCGACCGCCTGCAGACAACTTGCTATGGAGGTGTCGAAGTACATTCGGCCGCGTGCTGTAGGTCGTTCCTTGAAAGAATCCAAGTCCTTGTTCGATGGAGAATTTTGTTCCAAAATTTCCTGAGCAAATAATGGTTCGAAATCCAGTGATGCCATTTCAATTCGGTAGAAACAGTTGGCTGCGACATTTTCGGCTCCTGAAATGAACTTAATCTCGATGTCAAACTGAGACGAATAACTGATTTTACTTTAATGGTGAGGTGACGGGATTTTCATCTGGAATATTTAGAGTAGGGGCTTGTGGTCCGTATAAATTTTCGACGATAGACCAATCAACAAGTGTTCAAAGTGTTTGACCGACCGGAACAACCCGAGTAGTTCTCTATCGAAGGTGGAGTACCTTGTTTGGGCGGGCGATAGTTTGTGTGAGTAGAACTCCAGGGGGTGTTGTCGCGCACCTGCGTCAGAACTGCTCCAATTGCAATGTTCGATGCGTCCGTGGTTAACGAAATTGGTAAGGAACCGTCTGGAAACCGAAGTGCTGTAGCCTGCACGATGCCCAGTTTTATTTGTTGGATAGCTTCTACTGCATCTTTGGACCAAGATAACTGCTGCTTTTTTTAGTCCTAATGACATTTCTGTCAGCGGAACCAGTGTGGTTGATATATCTGGGATAAATATGCGACAGTAGTTTACCATCCCAAGAAAGCTACGTAAAGAGGTGACGGTTTCGGATCGTGGAAATTCAGTGATAGTCTAGATTCGTTCTGGCAATGGCTGATACCATCATGAGATTAAGGTATGACCTAAAAATTCAACTTTCGATTGAAAAAATTTTCATTTATCCAGTTTCAATTTCAGATGGTTATCGTTGAGTCTTGATAATGTGTCCGAAAGATGTTGTAGGTGAGTTGACTCGTCTGGTGATGCTAAGACAATATCGTCGATGTAAGCTGCTGTATTCGATAAACCATTTAGGACGATGTCGATATGTCTCTGGAAGGTCTGTGACGCGTTTCGAAGACCAAATGGCATCCAGAGGTATTTGAAGAGGCCAAATGGCGTAATGATGGCATTTAGGTATCGAACCCTCCTCAACTGGAATCTGGTGGTTTAACTTTGAGTCTGTGACTGAAAATAGGTTGCGAAAATCTCGTCGAGTGATAGCTGAAAGGATTTGGTGATATGGCGTTTCAACTCGTCAAATGGTTTAGCCGATGATCCAATTGTTGTCGCGTGAGTCGAAATGGACTGCATTAACTCGGGTGGCAGAAGACACAGTGCGTGGTTGAACATGGCGGCCTGATTTGTGATCCTTTGGATTTTAAACCGCATTTCCAGTATATCCAACCAGGTCTGAGGGGATCTGTTTGCGTCCAGGAAATACGGAGGTGGCGCTTTTGGAAGGGATATCGCGTTGATATCTTGTTCGTCCAGATCATTATTGGCACCGCTCGGCAATACTCAGTGCACCGTGATGCGTGCTCGATCAGGCACGCCATGTGCGCCCAGGAAAGATGTGAGCATGACATATGGTCATGCTGAAACCAAGGATAAAGTCTTTGCTACCGGCCTAGACAGAGAAATCAGAAAGATAATAAAACCCATATGTGGACTCCAGCCAAACGCCTCGAATGACTATTTGTATGCCGGAAAAGAATACGGTGGACTCGGACTTGTCGAAACCCGTGATGAATACGCCATACAATCAATCATTCAGGCGTTTAGGAACCTAACCTGCGAAGATATGGGCGTTGCAGAGTTGACACTGATTAATCTGAACAACACCTTGAAAAAGCAAAAAAAGAACAAAAAGAGGAAAAACAATCCAGACAGAACAATCAG
>MQRK01251378.1:0-16815 GCA_001938485.1 Girardia tigrina
AAAAAATAATCAAACTAAATTTTTATTAAAAAATATTTATTTTCAGGCACGGTTAACCAGTAAACCGGTTAATCCGCGCACGGTTAATCGAGAGTACACTGTATATATATATATATATATATATATATATATATATATATATTTATATATATATTTTTTATCAATTATTTATCGAATTTTAATTTGCAGAATTTCCAACTGCCTTTTAACTTTAAATTATCTTTTTTTTAAATATTTAAAAAGATTTTTATTTTAAAGAATTATTTCGTTTTAATTAATCAAACATTATTTTTAATTTATTTAAAATAAAAATATGATTTTTAAAAATATCAAAAATTTAAAGTTCACCAAAAGGAACCACAATAACCAGTATAAGCAAATGCCTGTGTGAGCAAATATCTAGATGAGCAAATGTTGTGTGAGCAAATGTACACGTGAGTAAACATCTGGTCACGAAATTTAAGATGTTTTTTTATGATTCTGTGACAACATTAGAGCTATTTTCCAAGAGTTTAAACATTTGAACCTTCGATTTTAGCAATTGGCAAAATCGAATTAACAATTAGAAGTACTGCTATTATGAAAGATGAATCAATTACGTTATTCCCATGCCATTCTTAGCATTTACTGACACATGTATACAAAGAAAAATCTTACCTAAACTGATGCGAATGTTATCATCAAGGAATCTGAATGTGAGGAGCCCGTCCATCATTTTTATGATGCTTATGGGGACCTAGGCAGGGCTGATATCGATTGTTATTATAAATTGTCCTTTTTATTTACAAAATCAAAAATATAATATTAATCCCATATTTTAATTAATATTCGAAAACCAATATTTTAAAAGGTCCCTTTGATAAGATGTCAAAATATCTTAATTAACAGCGCTTAGCAATCAATAAATTGAAAAAGTCGAATGTTCCTGCAAACTGTCTCAACCAAAATTTTACAACAAATCAAACTAAGAACAATAGTGAGTATTTTTTTCATTTACAATGTCCCAATAAAGTTATTAAAGAGAGAACGTGTCCATTAATACTGGTATCCCATGACTAAAAATAAAATGTCATGCTTATCTATGTAAAAAAGTTTTTGTAGATAAATTTTCCATCATTAAACGAATACGATTCCTTAATTGATTGTTGGCGCCATTATAAAATCTTCCCCTGTCCCCTGCTGCAAGCCTCTGATAGCCTTAATCCACTGGATGGACATCTATATTTCATTCATTCCATTAGCAAAAACAAGGTTATAAACTTTATTACATGGATACACTAATAAAAATGTAAAATGTAATAATAAAAATATTTTATATTGTCTAAAAATATTTTACTAAATGTTCACTAAATAGAGAAAACAATCTATTGTAATGAAATTCATTTTATTTAAACATTTATTTTTACCACGAAAGGCTTGCAAAAGAATATGTAGGTTTACAAAGGTATATTCGACTTTTTTCAAAAGTTCGCAATTAATGTTAATCATATTTAATAAGTTTATATGCTTTGTCATATTAAATCACTTCTACGAAAGAAGTTTGTAATGTTTGTTTGAGAATATAAAAATAATTAAAAATTATAATAATAAAATCGGTTTTTTAATAAAAAATATGTGTATATTTATTAAAGAACTGAGTTTAAAAAAATTAATTTTTGTTAATTAATTTAACGCAAATAATTTTGTTACAATTATTTGTTTTGTTTTAATGACAGTTTTTATGGTTGATGAGAGTTTGAAATTGATCGATGTTCTTAAAGAATTTGAAATACTGTGAATCAAATACAAAATTGGCGGTATAATTCATTTTTTTTAATTCGAGAAACAAATAAATTGAAATTTAAAGAAAAAAAATGGACTATTTTTCAATGATCGTACCGTGGACCTGTTTTAAAATTGATGAATTTACAATTAGTTGCGGATTGAAACGATCAAGTGAAATCAGTTTAAAATTAATTTTGAGTTGTGAATGTGATTCGGTCCTCGTTAGAACCTTATATGTCGATTGTGAAAAGTGATTCGATATCTGCAGGTTATAAAAAAATTGATAAAGGGAAACCGAGACCAAAACAGGAGTTAATGAGTTCTGGGGGTGGCTACCACGCTCAACCTGCCGCTCTGCGATCAATGTTTATTGTTGATTTATGAAGGTAAATCATTTATAAAGGTGTCATTTTGATAATACTAATTCTGTTGGGTATTAGAAATCTTTAATATAAAATATTTAATTTTTAAAACACAAATCTTTACTCTTTAATCTGAAATCATCAATCTGACTCCAATTAACCAGGAAGGACTTCCAACATAAATATATAGACAATTAACACAAATTCTTTTATGAAACTTTATTTCAAATAACAAAAATTAACAATTCAAAAATAATAATAATAATTCAATTCTTGATGACAGAGCACAAACACAAAACAATATTTCGTGCGAGTTAACAGATTACAGTAGAAGCTGTGAATCTCCCAAAACGAACGATATTGTATTTTTTAAAGTAAACCTATTTCTCCCATACGGGATACTTATGGTTTAAAAAATATTTTACAAGAATAAAATAAAATAAATTTTCGTATTTACGTTACTTGTTTCCTTTACGAGAGTTCTTGTTAGGCAAATTTTTCAGCAAATATTTTGGGGCAAACTAAAACTAAATTTGCTGCTGTTTATATAGTAGTTTTCATCAGCCTTGAAAATTGATGAAGTAAAACAAAGACTAAAATATTTATAATTTTTAATTCCAAGTTTTGTTAAACTAAATATTATTTTATTTGAAATTAATAATTTTACCAAAAAAATTATTTAAAATTGTTTCCTATATAAAATTTTATCAAAAGTGTTCATATGTATTTTCAAAACCTCAACAATTCTCTCAGTAGGACTGATAATTTTAAGTACTATTTTATTTAATTTAAGACGAAAATTGTCCCAAAAAAGTTGAATCATACCAAATTCCAATAAAATGTAATAAAATTTTATAAGATTCCTTTTTGACATCATTTAAGAAGACTGTGCGAGGGTTCGCAATACCGGAAATACCGAAACCGGTATTACGAAAGAAATGTACTTCGGTAATACCGGTATTATAAAATTTGAAAAGCGGTTTTAAAAACAAGAATGAAAATTTTTTTATCAAAATACAATATTTATTCTCTTTATTTCTGAAATTGTTACTTGTATTTTTTACTTTAATTTTTCGTCTACTTTACTTTAGTTGGGGCCTCCCATTTCTTTCAAGAATAGTATTGAGCCTATAGGCTCTTTAGATGGTCCACCCAAACCAAATAAGTCTATAAGCTCCTCGATAGGCTTCCTACAGGGACGTCAGCCTTTCGCTTCCGCGCACGCTTTGGTAATCCAGTCAGAAACGACCAGTCATGGATAGTAGTCACATTATTCTGCATCCCTTTGGCTGTGTACGTGGACTTTACACATCCGCGAAACGGGCATCTGAAGGTTCCTCTCACAGTTAGATCTGTAAGGCAATAGTCCAGATGGGTTTCTAAAGGACTCGCTTCTAACTCTCCTATCGAAGCAGCATTCAGATCGACGATTGGTACTTGAGTTACGTTGTCTTCTGGTATCGCGTTCAGTGGTTGATTCCCTTCTTCTGATTGTCTGGACTGATTGGTTCTGCTCGGAAAAAATTGGACTAATTGTTCATCTTCAATTTTGTGCGCTGTTTTGGTCTTGTAGTTCTTTCGACATAGATGCCAATTGAATCATTCTGGCTCTTCTTCTTGAGGGACTCTTGGTCTATGATCTTGTTTCTCACTTTACTTTAGTTAATTTTTTATTAATAATTTTAATTCTTTTTATTGATTATTTTGAAAAGATTAAAAAAATGAACTTTATTTTAATTTTATTAGTTTACTTTGTTAATATGTATAAATATTTGTCTTTAACTTTGAGTTAAACTTCTAAAATTTTAAATGTACCTTTTTTTAAAACTCCAGATTCATGGGCTGAAATAGTTGTCTTCAATGGATCTTTATTTTTTGGAAGATTAAAACCAAATTTGATGAATGAAAATCGTAATTATTAAAAAATATGATTGTGGTTGCTATTTTGTACCAACATTATTGGTGTTACTATGTTTATATTTAATAATATAATTTTTCAATGTAATATAATTTAAATTCATTTTTAATTTCTCGGATTTTTTATAAAAATACTTCTACGTAAATTTTTTCTCAAAAGAAATATTACAGACTTTGTAGAAAAGTAAAATATTACTTGAATATTTACAAGTTGAAATTATTAAATGTCCCAAGATACCTCAGCCGTCTGAATCAGAATATTTTTTCACGAAGAAAAAAATATTTATTGATTTGAAGAATAATTTCTTCGCTCATTATTCTGAAGCTGAAAGGCTCCAACAAAATTTAGAAACATAATCAAGACAGAACAAAAACTTTTTGGGGAGCAAAATAAAAGAGAAAATATTCGACATTTTTGGATCAAGTTTTATTGACAATTACTTCAGCAAGTGTTGATTCAAAGAGAACCATTTCTGCTGCAGTTTTATTTTGCTCTAAGATAAGATTCAAAACAAATAACTCCACGAGGGATTATTTGTTCCTCTTGCGTTCAAGTTTTTAATCAATATAATTAGTTAATTAGTTTTTGATCTTCTTCTTTTGAGTGTCTTAAGTTAATATTTTTAGAGCTAAGAGTATTAATTAATTGGTTTAGAATATCTGGATAGATTTTTAATACTTAAGATTATTAGAAAATTCTATCATTTTATATATCAATATATAATAAAAAAGATTTTTAAACAGTTTTAATTTTTCATGACCTATATTGGGTTCGCATTCAACATTTAAACTCATGACAAAAAAATTTATTTCTATCAAAATAAAGTTTTTCAAACAAATATTTTTGAGGAACCTAAGCACTTTCTTTTTTTACCCAACCCATTATGAAATAGAAATAAATATAAATAGAGATATTGTTATTTTTTTATTCAGAATTTAAATTTTATACTCGTCTTTTGTTAAAATTATAAAGGTATTTTATTAAAATTTTGTCACTGTTGGTTCAGTAGCAGTGCAGTGGAAGCGTTTATCGTTCTTTTGTAAACCATAAAGATGGGAAGAGGATGTTCGTTCAATTTGGTGTCAGTATTCTTATTATTTTTATTTTTACCATTATTTTTATTTTTATTATCATTATTATTTTTATTAAAATTTTTATTTTTATTATTTTTAACATTTTTATTTAAATATAAATATATATACAACATACAGTTCTGATTATTTGGTCCCTCTCTGTACAATACAGTACACTCTTTGGCATCGGAATTCCGCATACGAACCCGCGAACAACCATCGATTCTCGCCCTAAAGAGGGCGGCTCTCCGTTCGCTATAGACCATCGGAAATGCCTCTGACCTCTCGGAGCTTCCCTCCTGTCCATCACTATTGGTTTCGACCAGATTGATCGATTTTCCGATCCACCCGAAACTCGGACCCGACGAATGCTTACCGATATTCGGCATCGAAAGCAATTTCAACTCAGCGCCGAAGAGCTCATCCTCGCCCAAGCGCAATCGAAACGATACCATTTCATCAGCAATCATTTTAATAATTTGCGTTATCAACAGAAATAAATAATTCAATCGATATTAAGATTTTTATTTTCTAAAACTATACAATTGGATATCGTTCTAATTATTAAAACAATCAAACTTCAAACCAAATATATAAATATATCTGACCATATAAATTTATATCGTTTATTTTTCTTTCCTCTTTTTCTCTTTAACTTTAATAAAATTTTTCTTAAATAAAATTTTTTTCTTTCATATTATTTAAAAATAAGGAACAAAATATTATTATTTAAAAAACGAAATCGTACAGTCACAAAGATTTTATTTTATTTTTATTAAATTTCCATTTTATTTAACATGTTTAATTTAATCTTTTCTCAATTACCTTTCCATCTCAATAAAATTACCTTGTAAAAATAAAATTATATTTAGATTTCGATAAATCACATTTTAAAAATAAAATTAAAATCACGTTTTTTATTTATTTCACTTTAAAAGTTTTTAAAGTTATTGTTATTTGATAATTTTAAATTTTGCTAAAAGTTACAAAATAATATTTTTGTTTATTATCATTTCAAAATTTAAATATCAAATTTTATCTTCATTTTTATTTTACTTCTATTAGCAACATCACAATTTGAGTGTAAACATTTAATAACAACACAAACATTTTCCATAACAATTTCTTACGGGAATCGTCATTCTTGATTAATATGTTTTTTGTATACCTGTTCAAATCTTAAAATTAATTAATGGGACAAGATTAATATTAACTTTTAATTTATCAAAATTTTATTGGATAAAAATGCATTAAGTATTTTTTTTAAAATAAACATTAGTCTTTTAAAATATGTGACCAAAGCTGAGAAAAGGGACCACAAGTAGGAAACTGAGTTAAGAGTGTCGCGTTGTAGGTCTCATAATAGTTAACAACTGTGCAAAAAATCATGCTGATATTCCATCATTTGACTCTTCTACAGATATTACAATGGTCATATTCGTAAAAAATCGTTTTTGAAAAACGCGAATTGAAACATTATGTTTATTCAAATCACTGCGTTTTAGACAGCAGCAGCAGCAGTCTGAATAATAATTCACCTGACTTTAAATATTTTCACTGAAATTAAACGTCTAGCCCATTATATATACCTAATTACAAAAAGTATTTTCGTCAGTATTTGAATGATTTATTAGCGAAAACACAATGGCCGACTTGTGGTCCCTTTTCACTTAGTCACTTGAAGTTGGTAGTCAAGGCCTATAAATAGGTCAGAACAACAAATGATGCATACTGTATTTAATGGCATGGATTGACCTATTGAAATAGATAGAGAACTACTTTTGCCCAATTTTTGGTCAATCCACTATTACAGGCGATTTCTTGGCTTTCTGTGCAGCGACTTGTGGTCCCTTTTCTCAGCTGCCGTCACATATTGAATTCAATAAGTTAAACTCGTTTACTAAAAATATTATTAAAATTCATAATTATAAAACTTTTAATAAATGAGTATTTAAAAATTAATTTCATCAAATTAGTTTCATTAGATTAAAATAATTAATCAATAATATATCAATCTCATCTGAGTAGAAGAGTCACCATTCTAAACACCATACAAACAACAAACTTACAACATTCCGAATTTTTCCTTACAACTTCAATGAAATATTTCAAAAATTAATTATAAAGTTTTATATTCCTATCAAAATTAAATTTTATTTTATTACTTTATAATAAATCTTTTTATTGACTCTAAATTAAATTTTAAAAAACCTACCGTAAAATTTATTTTATTTTTACGTAAATTAATTTTTACATTAAATTGGGAAAATCTCATTGTAACATATATACTACTCTACTTTACGAAATGTAATTGTTTAATTATTAATTTGATAAGATTGTAAATTCAAGACTTTTATTAACTCAACCAAGCTCCTAACAATCGGTATTATCGGTATTACAAAATTTGGTGAGAAATCCACATCGGTCATACCGGTATTGGAAATATCCAGTATGTTGCATGCCCTAGCTCTCCGTTAGTGCATCAAAAAGTTCACGGTAAGTTCAATTAAACTTTTGTTTATAAATTGAAAATTCTCTTTTCCAACTACACATGTTTGTCTACAAAAAAGATACGTATATGTAAAAAAAAGTTGTATTAACAACATCACAATTTGAATGCAAACATTTATTTACAACACAAACAGATTCTTCACAACAATTCTCAGAGAGCATCTTTCTTTGATTGATATAGTTTTTGATTAAATATTCAAATATAAAATCAATAAATGGGAAATTTTAATATTACATTTTAATTTCTCATAATATTATTGGATGAAAAGACATTATGTAATTTTTTAAAATATATTAAATTTAATAAGTTAAAACGTTTACTGAAAATATTAATAAAATTCATAATTATCAAACTTTAATTAATTAGTACTTTAATTTAATATCATTAAATTAATTTCATTAGATTCAAATAATCAATCAATAAACATATCAATCCCATCTGAGTAGGAGAGTCACAAATCAAAACAGCATACAAACAACAAACTTACAACATTCCGAAATTTCCCTCACAAGTTGAATTAATACCAAGATTAACTTTCAATCTACAGCCTCTTTTTCATTTTAATGTAATGTGTAACCCTTTGATTTGTATTTATTCGGTTAATTCAGGTTACTACAAACTGTTCGAAAAAAAACCATTTTGTTTTTAATACCAGTTATTATAACTTTACAATACTCTTACTCTACTGATTATGAAATATTACTTTATCTTTAAGTACTCACTACTACAAGAAAGTTTTTAATATTTTTATTACTAAAAAAATAATCTCTATTCTACAAAATAAATAAAGGTGAGCCACGTTATCCGAGATCATGTCTAGAGCATACTTTTATCTCTGAGACACGCAGTTACATAAAACAGTCAATGGCTTGAAATGCTAGTTTCTGTCACTTAAATGCAAGATTGATATAGAGATGATGTCAGGAGGTACAAGAATTTGTCCTCATACCATTTGAATGACACAGATGGGAGTACAACCTCTTCCAACAGGAACCTAGATAAATTGTACTTAAACTGAGCGAAGAAAGAAACAGTTTTATCTAAGTTTTAAGGACGATTTTATATAAACAGATTCTTTTACCATTGAAACTAACCAGCTAATACCACACAATTAAGTGTGAAAGCCGATTATTTGCATTAACCAACTTCTATTCTCAAATGCGAATTACGTAAATGCTCTTGAGAAAGAAAATCGCAGTAATAACGGATAATTTTAATTACGAGACTCACTATAAACGTAAATTGATACAGTGAAATCAGACTTATTGATAAATTTGAGTGATAATTTTTGTAAAGTATTATTAAAAAGGAATATTAATTATAATTATTTATATAAATATTTTAAAAAAAATATGTTTAGATATTATCATGTAAATGCGGTTGTAGTAAATAAATTAAATTTTGAATTTTTTAAAAACGTTTTAAATAAAAACACGCTTAATTATATTGAAAAAAAATAAGAAACAAAATATTAAAGATTATTCAATTTTAAAAAACTTAAGAAAAAATGTTAAAATATGTGCGTTTGATAAAGGAAATGATTTTGTTGTATTAAACAGTACGGATTATATTAATAAAATACAAATTGTTTAGTTGTCGTCTACAATTTATTATTAAAGGGAACTCATTAATTTTGGTAATTTACACAGAGATCTTCAATCTAAATTGCGGTCTGTTGGTTCTCAAAGTGCTAAGCTTTGTGGACTTCTAAAAGATTATAAAGACGGAATTCCTATGAGACCATTAATTTCAATGATTAACACTTCTGAGTACAGAATTGCTGAAAATATATATTCCAAACTTTACTTTCTTGCCTTTACTTTCTTCTAAATTCACTTGTAGAGATTGAAAGTTTGTTCAGTAGTAAATCTATCACTCCACCTGGTTTATGTTCCAATTTAGTTTATAAATATAAATGTAATGGGTGTGACGCCATTTATATCGGAGAGACTTGTCGTTATCTCTGTAAACGGATTCAGGAACATAATCGCAGGGAATATTGCTCAACATAGGAAAAACTGTTTCAATAGTAAAGTAAATGTAAGTAATTTTAAGATTTTGTGTTCAAAATATGATGATTACTGGGAGAGGGTGATGAGTTAAGCATTGATGATCAAATTCCTTGATCATAAAATCAATGTCCAAACACCATCCTCTTCAACTTTATTGAAAGTATTTTCATGATTTAAATGACATAATGATCACATAAACATTGCTTTGATATATAAACGCGAGTATATCATTGTTAATTCAGTCTGATGATGACGGTTGATCTGTCGAAAATGATTACAATATATTTTGACGAACGTTTTTCGACTTTAACAATAATTATTTATATACTTGTATTAGATTTTTATGTCTTGATCATTAAGTCAATATTAAGAAAAGTAAAATAGTTAAGTTAGGACAGAAAAAAAGTCCAAATTTAGGTAAAATTTAATTATGAGGTCTTAAAAATAAATTTACAAAGAATTAGCCATCGGAATATTAGTCATATGTGATGTGGCAAAGAAAATCAAAGTCTGGTCATAAAAACACTTGAATCTGATTATTTTAATAGCAACAGAAAGCATGGAAGAAAAAAAGGAATTATGATGAAGTCTGTGGTTATAGAATTCTACATACATAAATAAAAACATTGAATGACATGAATTCATTGAGTAAGCAAATAAATTCACCAGGACATTGGAATATGAAAATATTCAAAATTACAATGTCATGGAAAACTTTTATTTCTAAACGTTTGCGGTCAAGGTATATAAATGAACTAACTGATCAGATAAAATTCTCTTCTAATCAGTGAATCCACTTTTACTAATTAGTAAAAAAATAAATGATTTATATAAATATATGTATTGAATAATACATATTGTAACAAAAAGATATAAAAAAATCGAATCACGAATAAAGAAGAAGTAAAAAGTTGCTGGGGAAAATAACACCATAAAAGTTCTGTTACTTATTCTCCATGTAATTTAAACGTCTTTATATGAATAACAATATTGATGGTTGGGATGACGAGACAATTTTCTGTTGTACGTCTTAATTAAAACGTTGTATTTTCGACGTTTAAAAGGGATTGAATTACATATTAATTTCGTTGTCTTGATTTTCTTCAACTTTTCTTTGATTCTATTCAGGTCGTCTTTTGATAAAAATTTGAACACAGATTTTTTGTTTGCTTCGGACATTGATTCGGCTTTGATGGAATCAGTTGATTTTCAATCGTTAAGTGATCCAAGACAAAATTAATTTCTTTGATTTGTAGTTTATCCAAAAAAAATAAAGAGAATGAAGTACCCGCATGTGAAAACATCAAACACAGTCCGTTTGTTAAAATTTAGGTATTACAGTATCTTTCCATTTAAAGTTATAGCAGCAAAAACCATGACTGATTAAATCTGGCAGTTTAGTTATGATTAATCGTAAACTCGATCATTTTGTCGATTCAAATATTCTTTTACTATAACGATCTTCTCGTCGGAGGAAACGATTTTCAAATATTGCAGGTATCAAATGTTGCTATAATTCTGGACCACTCAGAAGATATTAAGCTCAATTACAATTTTATTTTATTTATATTAAATATCAATATGGCTAGAAGAAGAACAGAAATTGCAATTCATAAATAGGTAAAAAATGTTCAATAAAGGAGTCGAAGAAAATATCGCTGAGTGAATTGTCTCAAATTATCAGAAGAGAATTAAACCTGGACCTAGGAATTTCTACGTTATCAGAAATTTTGAAAATTGAAAAGATCAAACACTTACTCCAGGCAATCTTCGAAAATTCATTCTCTGTTTGAGAATTCATTGATCGAATGGATATCTCGAATGGATGCCATATATGGTTACGAGACTGATGAAATTATAATTACCAAAGAAAAAGAATTTTGACAAAAAATAATTATTGATACCCTGCAATTTGGCAAAGGATAACTCTATATACATTTAAAGATCGATTAAATTTGAAAGTGATAGTTCTCCATGGATAAGCCAATTCAATGAATGATGTTGATGTTTTAGACCATAGAAAAAAATTGGCAGAAATATACCCAGAAGTTAAATCCAACACGGATGAATGAAAGAATGATTCCACTAAGTAAAAGAAAAGGCATAAAACAATCTTAAGTTATAATAGCCATAGTTTTATGTTCAAATGCTATGGGATCAATTAAAATTGCACCCTTTGTTATTGGGCATAGTAAGAAACCAAAATGTTTTACAGGATTTAATGTTGCAAGATAGTGTAATTTACCACGCACATTCGAAAGGATGGATAACCACCGATTTGTTTTATTGTTTTATGCAGTATTTTGAAGATGAACTGAGAAAATAGAAAAGAAATTTTATTTACTTCTTGATAACGCTGCAAGTCATAATTTGAAGAACCCTTGAATTCAGGTATGATAAAAATTAAATGCATTATTACAGAAAAAAGTAAGTAGTTGATTGCATGAAGCCTTTGTTGTTAATCCTAAGAAAGCTATATTGATATTCCATGAAGCTAGGGGAGATGTGAAAGAAGAATCCTTCAAAATTGTTTCATAAAGATTGCGATTATTTCATGTCTTCACGATAGAGAAGACTTTTCGTCAGATCCCGTTCTTGAGACACACAAGAAGGGGCTTGACCAAATAATGTTTGAAGAGGATATGATTCGACCAGAAGAAGTCATTGATGATGATGAAATCATTGTACTGTGCCAAAAGAGACAGTGTTGAAGATGTTGTACTTAGTGCTGAAGATGGTCAGGCTGATTACAGTTACAATATAAGTCCAAGCAAATTATTCCACGCAATTGAAAATGTCATCAAATTAAGTTCTTAAAACAGCTCTAATCTACAAATAACCGATGATACAGTAAAAAACTTAAAAGACGTCAAAGATGATTTACAGAAATTCATTCAAATGAAAACTCTATAAAAACTTGATGATTTTAAACTCCTTCATTACCTGAATTAATTCTTAATCCGAAAGGAAATCTTTTTTCTAATTTATCGGATTAGTGATGGTTGACTGTATATACATTTAATATTATAAAAGTACAAATATTAAGTAATTAGTGAGGTGAGCCCAGCGATCAAAATATGGATCACAATACCACCAGATTTTTATTTAGTCAAATTATTCAAGAAAAGAGTCAAAGATCAAAATAATACTTGGTATAAAAGGATATAAAAATATAAATAACGCAAACAATTGTTAAATAAAAATATATTTAAAAAATCATTTAAAAAAATCTTTTAATAAAATTCTTTTAGTATTTTGGGACACAAAGTTTAATTGAATATGATTTATAAGTTAAAATAATATTCTCGAGATCCCACAATTTCATGGATGTTTGATTGGGATAATTACTTTTGTTTCTTTTAGTGAATTTTTAATGAGTTTTTGATCTTTATTAAATCATTTCAAAGGGTCCAATTTCATTTAAGAAACTCATCACGTATTGCGTTGGCGATTTACACAGTTGATTGATCCACATTTAATCTTCATTTTCGATGGTAAAATATGTCACAATTTTTCAGTTTCATTGAACCGTTTAATCCTCTGTTGATCGTAATGTAATTAATGTAACATTTGATTCAACGGTTTTGATGAGTTTTTGTGCTTCATCTCGATAAAATGTTCTTTTTAGTTAAAGTAAATTATTCTGATTTTCTTTTCAGTTTCTTCCGCTAGTCAGTTTCATGTTATAAAGATTTTTTACGTAAAACAATAAATCGTTTTTGGCTTTTTATCAATTGGAACTTTTGAAGTATGTGTTAAAAAACCCGAGGATTTGTCGAAGGGTCAGTAGTTTAGAATTGTGAAAAATAATAAAAAATAATAAAATATCTTCCATTGACGATATATTTACTATTAGTCTTTGTTACGATACTGATAGACCTTTCAGTACCTTTGTGACAGACACTCTTAGATTCAAGTTTTTATTAATTAATAACCATAAAAAATACATAATAAATTGAATGATCAAATATAATTGTAGTGTACCCACGACTTCACAACACCAAACATATTGTGTCGCATATTGTGTTTGTGTATATTGAAATTGGTATATTTGTGTATTTGTCATGTTATTGTTTGTTGTTTGTGCTTTGATTGTTGACACGAATAGTTGACAAGAATTTATATAATAGTTTCATAAGGCAATGATTGATCATTTCTCGATTTTGGTGGATTATTATATGGAATGACCTCCCAGCTTTTTTTCTGTATCAATTATCAATTCCTTGCGTAGCGTTTAGACAGACTTTTATTCAATCACCAAAATATCCGTATCTACATTGGCAGTATCAGTTCAACTCCTTTGAGAAATTAACTATTTGACTACTCATCGAAATTTTCGAATTTGTCTATACATATCTGTATGATCTCGTGAGTAATTTTTGTGGCAATTAAATCGTTTATAGTTGAAATCAAAATTCATAATTATTGTTTATTCGTTTACCTAAGTCTTTTTGAAAGATCCAAACAAATTCACTGAACAAGCACCTAGTTTAGTAAACCTGGTTGGATAATTTTTTTATAGTAAAAATACTGGATCTGTAAAAATCGGTGAATCCACTCTTTTTACAATAATCTCTTATCATTGTTCGAATGCGTGTTTAAGAATGTTGAGAAAAAGAACACGTAAGAGTCAAATTGGATAGAGGTATAATGAATAAAATGAATAATAATAAATAATAATTTTTAACAAGTGAGCTGACTGATTATTTGAACTAACCACTAAACTGACTTTTAATTTAAAATTATGAATAACTATTAGAAATTAATAAGTTGTTATTATTAATAATAAATCAACTAATTAACCGACGGAGCTAAACGAAGTAAATTCAATCACTGAAAGAAAATGTCTTAAAAATTATAAATAAATTAATTACTTTCAGTATTAAATGTTCGAATGTGTCCCGAAAATGTAGTGGTTGTCTTAGGTTACAGAATGATAGATTTAGCTTGGATCTTGGATCGGTTAACAAATATTTATTAGTATATAGAGAGCACGATAGAATGTTTTAATTAGGAGTTAAAAGTTTCTTCTGCTTAAATTGTTGGATTATTGAAATAAATAAATTAAATAATCAATGTAAAGTAAAAATTAAATAATTTTAAATAATTAAGTAACTGGCATATCCTCATAACAGCGAGTTACATAACGGTGAATCATCAAAACAGCGAATTACAAAACAGCGAATTACAAAACAGCGAATCTCAAAACAGCGAATCCCATAACAGCGATTCTCAAAACAGCGAATCATCAAAACAGCGAATCCTCAAAACAGCGATTTACATAACAGCGAATCTCATAACAACGATGTACTATCCAAATAGAAAAAAAGTCAATTAGATATAAAATTTTATTTTAAGGAAATTCCAACTTTAAATACTTTGTCAAAATGCAGTTGGTGTGCTTAAACTGAAAGAAATTCCACGAATAAACTCAATTACACCGATTTCACCATCATCAAAACACTGTTGCAATTTTGAAATACGTTCACTTATTGAATTATACTTTTTATTTTTTTTTTTGTTAATAACTTGCCCAGCATTAATTTGTGCCATCAATGTTTCTGTAAATCCTTGTTCCTTTCTTATACATGATATTAAATCATAAATATTGGGGTGATGCTTAGCAACTAAATTATTGAAGCGGTTGTATATGAATATCTTGATATAAAAAATCTTATTAATATATATTAAAAATATCTTATTACAAATATTCTCCAATTTAAATGACAAAAATTTCATTTTAGAATGAAAAATTTCATTCGCTGTTTTGCGGAATTCGCTGTTTTGATGATTCGCTGTTATGTAATTCACTGTTTTGTAATTCGCTGTTTTCGGGTATAACCAAATAACTTTAAAAATTATATAAGTAAATAAATTAATTTAAAATAATTTAATCAACATACCAAAAGTGTGTGTTTGTTTAAACGCAATAATTAAGATTTAAAAAATGGCGAAATTCAAATATTTTGAGATAAAATTACAGTAACTATTTCATTTTTCTAAAATTAACTTGATTTTTGAATTTTTCAAAAATTTACTTCATTTCTTAAAATTTTACTTATTTTTTTAAAATTTTCTAAATTTTAATCAAATTTAATATTTTTTGAAAATAACTTGAATTTTCTAATTTTTATAAAATTTACATGAATTTTTCAATTTTATGTGGTATCTTTTATCCGCGGTCTATTTTTTCTGGTCTCTTTTCTCCGGTCTCCGACTGAATTATTCGTTGAGTTTTAAAAAATAGGGGGCGCATTTTTTTCTGTAATGTTTGAAAAGAAAAAGTGATTCGATTCTCCGCTGTGATTGCTTGAGATGTAATGTCAAAAAGTGACGCAAAAAAATTATATTGCCAGGTAAAGAAAAATGTGTAAAAATGCGATTTGAGAAAAATAAAAGTTAAAAAAAAGGCATTTGAGTTATTGTCATTTTAAAATTTTAAATAAAAGTTTCTAAAAAATTGTTGCAATAATGGTGAAACGATCGATAAAAGCAGATAAAAACTGTTAAACTTTCACTAATAAAGATGATAGAATTTTTAGCAAGAGGAAATTTAATATCGATTCGTTTAATAACTCAATTTCAAGTTCGGTAAATAAAAACGAAATCTTCAATTCATTCTAAAGATTTCAAATTTTCTAATTTTAAAAATAAATCCAAATAAAAAGTTCTTAAAAATAAAATATCCCATTCTAATCATGTGTTTCAAATTTTCCCCTCTGTATTTTAATAAAAAAATAGTACCAGATATTGACGAAACCGATAGTGACTACCTTTTCATTATATAGTGTGACTTACTTTAACTAAACTAGTTGCATAAACACTAGTAGATCAAGAAAGATACGTTTAGTTTATTGTTGAAAAATAAAATAAATTATTTTTCCATCATTTAATTGAAAATTTGTTTAAAATAAAATTATAAACTAACGGGGTTTGCCTTCACTCGAATTGTCTCTTCTTTCTGATTGGCTAGCCAATCAGAGCGAGTTCAGACAATCTCTCTCTTACAATATTCGGTCGAAATCGCAAACTTTTTCGACAACCTTCGAACAATAGTGCACTTTGTAAATTTATTTTGGAAGCAATTTTATACATATTTTATTTTGAAATCGGCGTGATCCAAGGTTGTTGTTGACCGACATATTACAAACAAATGATTAGCAAAGTTTATCCT
>MQRK01251381.1:4826-17610 GCA_001938485.1 Girardia tigrina
GACGTCGATAATGGGTGTCGAGAATTTTTTGCTTCTAAAGACAAAACATGGTATCGACGCGGAATAGAACAACTTGCAGAACGTTGGGTATAATGTATTGAACATAATGGACTTTATTTTGAATCATAATCTTTATTGTGCGTTGCTTTATGAACATTTTAATTTTTAATAAAAAGTGCCCCACAACTTATGACTCACCCTAATATATCGACATTCCGTGAAAGATTTTTCATACGGTTGAAAAATTCTTTGATAGAAAAAAAATTAATATTATTTTATTTATTAGGATTTTCAAATATGTTGTGAGATGTTATTACTTTGTGGAAATAATTACTTTCAAGAAAATTACTTTTGGAAATCTTAAATTTCTACAAAAGTATATACACCAATATTTTCATTGGAGCCTTTTATCCATAGTTTTATTTAGAGGATTTTGAAATTCTTTTCTCTTTCTTGCTTGTACTTCTAAAAATGTTTAAACATATAATTTTATTATCAAAAAGCTATCCAAAGGGTTTCATTGTGCTGAGATGGTATAATCTTTGATGAATCTTTCGATTACACAGTTGTTCGGGAATTGTATTGTTTTGTGATTTTAATTGCTCCTTTCTTTTTTTCTGTATGATTTTGATTCCTAGGGGGCGAGGACGGGCTGCAATGCGGTCACTGGGACTGGAAGAGTATCAGACTGAGAATTAATGAAAATAATCATAGAGAATTAAGTGACGAGGAAAGAGAATTTACGAATAAAAGATGATTAATTGATGGAATATTGTGATTTTCGTTAACTATGAAACTCACCGTTTTTCATTCAATCTCATCAAATGAAAAAAACCCAATTTCAAAAAGATCAATGTTGAGCAAAATTTATCATCGCAAATCAAAACAATTTTATCTCTTGGTGCCTGTAATAATTACAACATTAGGGGAGACTCGGCTTTCTCCGTGACACGGCTAAATTCGTGATAGCTTAAGTAAAACTAATGCAAAATGTAACAAAATTATAAAGTGTGTAATGGTAGATTTGAAGATGATCTATCTGGAGAGGAGTGGATACAATGTAAAAAAATAAAAAAATAAAATAAAATTAATAACATTAAATAAAAAATTAAAAAATCAAAATTATCTCTTATTATCACGATATTAGCCGAGTCTCCCCTATTATTAATCAATTATTCATCAATTTGGTTGAATTAAATTTAAAAAATATTTGTCACTGTCTAACGTTTTTTTATATTTTTTTATTTCAAGAACAACTATCAAACAGTTGAGATTTAATTGATTATTGTATTTGTTATTAGTTGTTTAAACAAATTATTGTCAGTTAAATAAATAAGGATTATGATGAAAAATTTAAGTTTGATTTTCAAATAATGAGTTTTGTAAGATTGAAAGAGGGGTTTAATGTTGAATTCGGACTAAATGATTCTTTCAAACTGTTGAAAGGAATTATAAAATCGATTGGGAATGCAGAAGATGCTTTGTGTTGTGTTTTGGAATTGACGCTATTAAATATATTATGTGTAAACACTATTAGACCAACAATCTTTAGCTCATGCTTTACGGAAACAAGATAAAAAAAATATTGATTGATGATATTTATTTTCTGACTACACAATTGTTAATAAAACTTGCGGACTATATATTAATGAAAATGTTACAATTGTTAAGTTCAACAATCGGCGATGTTTTTGCTAAAGTAAAATATAAGGATCTATTGATAAAGTATTTTGTTTGGTATGTGAGAAAAATGCCAAGGCTGGGTTTTACAACTCTCTATCTCAACGAATCGGCACTGTTCGGGCCTAGCTCCGGACGGTTGACACGGGCTGCGGTCAGCTCGGGGAGCAGGATAACTTTTTGGAACGAGAAGGTTTAAGAATTTTTTTATTTTTCACAGTTCCTCGAGACAAAAAAAGATGACTGTATTATACAAGCTTCTCTGCGATCAATAGTCTAGAACAGGTTGTAAGCTCAGCTGTTGAAAAATAAAGAATGAATGTAAATTAAGTATATTACATGGTTCTTTAGAAATGTTGGGATTCAGTTTTTTCAGAAGCAAATCGAGAAATTGTGGCAATTTCTCAGTTTAAATTTCAGAGTCACTGTCCGCAATGACTGCTTGAAAAATCATCTGGGTTTTAAGAATTATGTTCCTTCTGATTAAAATGTTTTAACTTAGATGATCCTAAATGACATATGACTTTATAACAGGAAAATTACTTCAAAATCCGTCTAGCAAAACGTGAGGTTGATAGGGATGAAATCATCATTTGTGTCTTAGCTCTTCCTTCAGGTGAAATTTTGATTCAAACAATGAACGGCAAACAAAATTCTAAAAGTTTATTAAGATATCATTTACTTTTGTCTTACTTCTGATAACATCAAAGTATGTGACGATTTCATATTCCAACAAGATAATTATGTAATTAGTGTTTCTCGTTTGATGATGACATTTTGTTCAAAACAATAATATTGAAAACGCAAAATGGCATACTCAAAGTTCAGACTTGAATTTTATGGGAAATTTTTGTCAAATGATTACATAAAAATAGAAACAGCGTCATGCAATAATCGCAAATTGACTCTTCAATGTCAAAAATTTACAAGGAAAAAAAACTGTTTGAATAATTTGTAAAAATCTAATTGTAGTGACCAAAAATTAAATATTATTATTTATAAATATATTTATATACTAAAATTCTATATTATTATTTATAAAAAACATGATTTTATAATTATCATCGGTTTAATAACAAATGATATTATATTAGAACAATTTGTTTATCTGGATCACTTTTTATTTGGTAAAAAATTTAAAATTCAAAATAAATTTTCTTCTTGATCTTTTTTATTTTTTAATGTAATTAAACTCCGGAATTATCCGTTCAGTGTTTTTGCACTTTACGCTAATGTTTATACAGTTTATGTAGATTGCTATTTATGGATGTAATACTTTCCCTATTTATTTTGGTAAGGAAAGAAATATTCAACCAGAATGTAATCCATAAACGAATCTTTTGCACTTAATTCGTTAAAATATCTTCAAGAAATATCAAACAATTTTAGTGTCCGTATCAAGGAAAAAATCTTTTAGAAACGTTTAAATTCTGTTATATTAGAAAACCTATCGTAGAATGTTTTATATTATTTTTGATTTATATTACTTTAAACCTAAAGTCTTTCATATAAAAATTACCTGAGGGATTATTAAAAAAACGGATCGTAGGTGCAATTCTGTAGCAGAAGAAAAACATAAAATCCATCACTTTACAAAAGACCGTTAATTGTTGACAAAAATAATAAAGAACGCTGGAAGGCTCGATCAAACAAAACTTAGTTATTTTGGTTAAGAATTCATGTAATTCGTTACGACAGATGTAATTTGATAAATGATATTTGAAATGTTTTGTTATTTTGTTTATCAAGTCCGATTTTTTAAGTTTTGTTGTAACAATTATGTGGCACTGATTACAATATCTAGAAAAATCGTGATGGATTAGGATATTGTGCAAGGTCTAACGAATTTAGTAGATTCTTTACTAAATTAAAATATGATTTTCATTTTTTATATCTTAACAATTAATTTATTTAACTTATAAAGAAATCTTTCTATTTCCAACATCTTATCAGTGACTTCTCCAGAGACCCTTTCATGATACAGACACTCTGAAGATGATGACTGTAAGATAAAAAAATTAATGATTTTGTCTTAAACATCATACTAATTGTTAATAAACCTGAGAAATTTAATTTTAAATTTAGATCATAAAAATACAAAAGAATTACGCTAATACAAATAGATAAATACTAATAAAAAGAATAATTAATAACTTGCTAAACAATAACTAATAAATCAAAAAAAATATATCCATTCTTTATGCTGGCAAAAATCTACTTGACCAAGAAATTTTTTTATCTTTTGTAAAAGGGAAAATTACTATTACATTTACTTTTTTGTGTAATATGAACTACTTATAATTTATAAGTAGACCTTTTTATATTAATATTGTTCAGGAACTCCGATTTGGCTGTTTTTTTCCCATTCTGGTACCTTAGAATTTTTTGGGGGGTAAATTTTCACATAATCATTTATTGTTATCGAAAATAAGTGAGTGTGCAAAATTTGGATGAAATTGATTGAGTAAAAAGCCCTAAAAAATAGGTTTCTAAATTCCATGGATACAGGTATATTTATATTTATATAAAAAGTAAGCTAATAAAAAATGGAAAAAGGATATTCAAGACATCAAACTTGTAAGTCATCAATTTAATACAAGAATATCTAAACGTTTATGGTAACAATTCGGTTAAATAACATTCATTTTATTCAATAAAGATCAATAATGTCATCCTATAATATCATCAGAGTCAGTATTTTGTTTTCCAAAGAAAATAAGACAATATAAATTTGTGTCCTTGAAGTAGTTGATCATCAAGAGTGTCAATTAATTTTCGATTTATTTTGATATATATCTTATGTGTCCTCAATCAACATGTTAACATGTCTTTTTTGTTCGGGTTGGATTGGACTATCGTATCGTTGTTTTGCCAAGCATTAGTACTGGTATGTTGAATGTCCAGAGAAAACCGTTTACCTCGGTCTGATTGGTTAGCCAACCAGAGCGAGCTGGGAGTCAAACACAATCAAAATTTTATAATTTTGGATTTCTGACGATTAAAAAATCATAATTTCAAAGTTTATTATTTTCAATTCAAAGTTTTATTTTTGACAATTGAAAATTTATGATTAGAATTTTTTTTGTTTCTGACGATTAAAAATTTGTGGTTTAAAATTTGAAAATTTGTCAGCGATAAAATTTATCAGATTTAAAAATTTGTGAATTGATATTTTTTTTCGATTAGAATCCGTTATTAAAATTTTGAGAATTTGGAAAATTTGAATTTTCAGAAACATTTCCTTTCATTTTAATTTAATGTAATTTGAATGAAAATTTTGATAATTATTAACTTGAGGGTTTTATTAAGAAAATGAATTTTCTATCTCTTGAACAGTTTTGTTAAGAATAAATTCTGCCAAAATGATAATATTCTTGAAAATATGCCCAAGACCACGAATACCGAAGCCATTATTACGACAGTTCTCTGAGACAACTTAGGGGTTGCCGTAACATTAAAAATATGATTTATTTATTTAAAAAATATTTACCTTTACTTTTAATCCTTTTAGACATTCATATGAAACCGTTGATTGAACTTTGTGTTGCATCAAGTATGGAGTCTGGGGAGAGTAAGAAAGTCAATACGGTTGCCTATCACATAAGAAACAGCTTATTTTCATTCAAACGAGATCGAAGTGCGTTGAATGAACTGAATTTTAAAGAAAGAAAGAGATGCTTTGGATTCTTTGATTCGGGTTAACTTTTTAAATAATTAGTTCTTCTTTTCTATATTAAAAGTGCGAAACAGTAATCAGTTATTTGTAATGAGAGTGTCATAGAATCATTTTAGTACATGTCGTCTAAATTAGAAGAAAAATAACTATACTGAATAAGTAATTATTTAAATCAAACTCTGTTTTGGTAAACAACCGATTAAAACAAATGAATTAATTATTAATAACAATTTATAACACGCCCCCTTGCCTTCAAGGCACACAAGCATACGCTGCTCGAGCAAGGAGGCACTTTTTCTTCATTGCACAAACAAAGTCGTTTAGTCGAATCGGTGGACGCACCGTGCGGTGAGGCCGTTCTTCAGCTTTCGGATCTTGCTGATTGTTCGTTTCTTTATACTCCTCTCCCTCGTCGCTCTCCCATTCGATCCTCGCCACTCTCGTCGAGTCGGTTGTATTACTTTCCTGATTGTCGATTTCTGTTTGTTTTATAGATATTGGGGTTGCACGCCTCACGTGACTGATGTGGTATGGCATTCCATTGACTTCGATGCGATTCAGCTGGGGTTCTTTGGTGACCGTGCCCACTTCGTAGTACAGTTGAACTGCGGTGCTGGCTTAACAAATACTTCGTCTCCTACTGTCAGATTGTCATTCTTCAATTCTTTCTGTGGATGAGGTTGCATTAACGAGAAAGTTTTAAATTTGTATAATTAATCCATTTCTAATCCTTTGCGATAATTCTATGAGGAAACGGAGACCGGAAAAAAGAGACCACATAAAATTAAAAAAAACAAGTCAATTTTAGAAAAATGAAATAGTTACCGTGATAATTATTTAACAAACTCATAAATTTTTAGGATTTTTAAATATAAACTGTAAAATATTTAAACATCATGTATAAAAATTTTATAATAATTTTTTGTGTTTCTTAAATTTTCTACTTTTTCTAAAATTCACTTGATTTTTTTATTTTTCTAAAATTTTACTTGAATTTAATAAATTAACTTGAATTTTATAATTTTATGAGGTCTCTTTTTTCCTTGGTCTCTATTTTTGTGGTCTTTTTTCCAAAAATCGAAACACATTATTTATTCGTCTATTTCGTAATTATTTACAATTCTTTGTCTTTGTTCCTTATTATTCGGTAAATCCAAATGCCTACTCTATACACCTGACTGATCTCGTAAAAATATCTTTGTATTGCTCATCAAGAAGCCGTAGCAAATTCGACATCTAGAATTAAATTCTTCCATATCTTTAAGGCATCTTGATTGATCCCATGGGTCATTCTACTTCATTTACGTAAGTAAATCATTTAATCACTTTTAAGTCAATCTTTTCTAAACCAATATTGGCATTTACTGACCTCCGCAGACTTTCCTATTTGTGATAGCTACATTAAATACAGATTGAAAATGAAATAACATTCAATGTTAATGGTTGAAAGCCCATTAAATTTATTTTTTCCCATTCTTTAATCTGTAAAGAAAAAGAAAAAGTTTAACTTTTCAAAATAAATATCTTATTTATTTTATATATATTCAAATGTCCATTCTTCGCAGTAATATTTTTTTTCAATGACCATGATAAACATTCATATACATTCATATATACTTGTACATGTATATATATAGAGATAAGTGAAGTTTAATTTGTTCTTGAATTATGTTCTCATAAATTAGATTATAGAATATTTGTTACGTTCAATTGAATTAATCATTGTTTTATCATTGAAATAATATTTTGATATAGCAAAAACATGATTTATCGATGTTGTATTAGAGTTTTCGCAAAATAAGAACTGCTAGGATTATTTTAAATTGTGTACGAATGTGATGTGTTTATTTGAGTGTATTGAAATTGGAATTGTGATTCTCTCACCCAATTGGAAAAAGTCTTTATTGATAACAAAATATACATTAAATTACCACATAGACTTTTGACCATAGTTAGTTTTAAATTGATCAGTTTGTAACATCAATAGTATATTATCCCAGAGGAAGATACTTCACCGTATTCCTCTTAAGGTCGTTTAATACGAAGTTTTTTTCAGACCTTCTGAAGTCCTACGTTTGCGACAAAGGATAAAAAGCAAAAGTAGTTGAGTTAATGCACTGGAGAATCGTCAAATTATAAGTCTCATTTTCGTACTAATATCGAAATTCTTAATATTCTTTTGTTCATTACATATCGTTCAATCTAAATTTTTATATGCTAAAAATATTATTACATATTTCACTGGCACATTTTATGTTTTCAAGAGAGAGCAAATGAATCAAAACGTCAGTTTTGATGTTACCCTTGTAATTATCATTAACACATTAACTGCTACAAAAGTAAAAAGAATGTAGCTTTGAGCATCAAGGTATAATTCTCATCGCAGTAACGTGTTCATGATTTACAACTCATAATTTTCATTCTTTTAACTTTTCTTTGACTTAAAATTTTATACATTTAACTTAGTTATTTCTCAGTTATTCCTTTTAATCAAGTTAAGATCTTTCAGAGTTTTTATTGTTTTTTTATATCTTTCAAGAATTAATTTTCGTTCTGTTGACACGAATTTGTAAAAATTATTATTTCTTTGAAATTTTATTGCTATGCATAGACAAGTAAACATATAACAAATACACAAATTTCATCACTCAGCAGGACTTGTCTCGATAATATGTCAAAGTTTGTAGCCTGATCCAAGGTTAACGTGAACCTTAAACTTTTGATAGGGTAGTTGTTCAAGTACTTTGAGGGTACAGAATCGACCGTCGAATGACGGACAGTCTCTCCAAACGAATCTGTAAACGAATTCAAGAACATGGTCGAAAAGAGAGTTAGAGTAATATTGCAGAACATAGGAAAAAATGTAAATGTGATGTTAATTTTGATAATTTCAAAATTCTGTGTAAGTATTTTGACAGTTATTGGAAGAGAGTGTCGAGTGAGGCATTGTTAATTAGGTCACGTTGCCCTAAAATCAATATTCAATCGGTAGTCTCAACCAGCTTATTGAGAATTTTTCATTAGCATGATTTCATGCAATCGATTACATAATCATCATTTTTTTATTTATATACAGGTGAATTGATTATTAATTAAAGACCTGAAGATGACGGTAGATCCGTCGAAATATATTGTCTATAAATATATTTTTTAATGGATGAGTTTTGTTTTTAAAAGAAAATTAACATCCGGATTTCATTTTATCAATAACAAAAAATTGTTTTTTTCTTAATTTCATAACAAAAAGTTAATAATATAATTACATCTAGGGTGTTATCTGAGTTTTGGATACATGCTTAGCAAAGCATTTTATGTCATAAACATATTCATTCAATTTTCAATTGTTCATCACTTTTTGAAAGTCAATTTCTTCTTTGGATTTGAATTACTCAAAAAACTATCAAGTGGACTCGATTGGCAAGGAACGGGACTCTTTCCGAGAGTGACCATGTGCGACTTTACAGTTCCAAGGGTTGGTCAACCCCTTACAACATCAATGCAGTGCGTTCTCGTTGTCAATTTACTAAACGAAAAAATTTACATTTTTCTTTGGTTTTGGCTAACGATATTAATGATTATCACCATCGTGAACTTCATTGTGTGGACTGTGCGATTACTTTTTGCAAGACGATTAACGAGTTTTCTTTCAAAAAAATCGAAATACGTAAGACCTTTTTTAAAATTATATTTTCTTTCACATAATGAAAAAAATAATTGTTTCCTCTTTGCAATTTACACTCGATAAATTATATTCATCATATAAATGAAAAAGACGAAAAAATACCTTATATCAAGGGTATGAATTGAACGAAGTCTTGTCCTAATTTAAATATCTTTGAATTTAAATTTAGGAATTATTTTAAAAATCTTTAAATTGAGTTTAAAAATCGAAAATACTTTAAAATAATTATGAATAAATTTAAAAAACAATGGCATTTTTTACCAACAAGAGTGCCTAAAATATTTTTTTAACAAAAGACTTCATTGTTTTGGTTAAGCTCAAATCAAATTTTAAATTTAAATTATTATTTTTTAATTTAATCATTTTTATTTAATTATTTTTACGCTAATTTAATTCTTAAATCTTTTACATACTATAAGGTGTACAAATATCAAAATTCGTTTTTTTACGATTTGAAAAATTAAAATTCCAAAAAAAATTTAATTAAACTTTTATTAACAATAACAATCATTATTAACAAAAACATTATTCCAATTTATTGATAATTTATGGACTCCATCAAAAACGAATTTTGGTTGTTTCGACGCAATCCATTTATCGAGCCATTTTCGCACTTCTTCCTGTTGTCTGAACTTCTGTTCCGCCAATCCGTGAGCAATTGATCGAAATAAGTGATAATCCGATGGAGCAATTTCAGGATAGTAAAGCGGACGAGCTAAGTTTCCCACTTCAGTTCTTTTATTGTATTTATGTCCGCTTTTACAACATGAGGTCTCGCATAGTTGTGAAGCAAAATCAGACACTCGTGTCTTGTGGTCCATTCCTGTCGTTTGGTCGCAACTTCTCTGTTCATATTGATTAATTGCTCTCCATAACGAGCCACCGTATTAGTTTCATCAGGTTTCAGAAGTTCATAAAAGAAAATACCCTTCTGATCCCACCATATGCAGAGCCGCACGTTCTTTCTATGAATGTTATGCTTGGGAGTCATATTTGGTGGCTTTCCTGGGTCTGTCCATGATCTCTTTCGTTTTTGATTATCAAAATAAATGTACCTTTCCTCAACTGTGATAATTCGAGGCATGAATGACTATCGTTGCTGCCGATCAAGCAAAAGTTCGCCCATGTTTGTTGAGTCACACCTAACGTGTCAGCTAATTGTTGTAGCGTTTAAGCATCATCTTCATCAAGTAAGGCTTACAGTTCATTGTCTTCAAACTGCTTTGGTGGTCTATCGTGGTCTTTGTTGCTAAGATCAAAATCACCTTCTCTGAACCTCTTAAACCTTTTCTGACAGGCTATGGCAGTGATTTTGTATTTGCCATATACTTCAGTAAACATTTTTTGAGAATCAATGGCACTTTTCTTCAAGTTAAACACGACTAAAAGAACTTGCTGCAAATGCTCTTTTGTAGGAGCTTCGGTGGTCTTCTGTAAAATTACAATAAAATTTTATATGCTAATTATTTTTTAAAATTCAAAAAGTATTATATAGAGCTTAAAACACTCTAGATTATAGATACAAACAAGTTTGATAGAAAAAACTTTAGTAATGGAATAATATTAGACAAAGTGAAACGAACTTTCATACTTGTACCCCTAATATTATACACATATATACATATTTTATATACATAAGCAAGAAGCAAATAAATCAGCAATAAACAATTCGACATGATGAAATCGAACGATTCAAAGGTTTTGGAACATCAGACTTGATCACAGTTGGTAGTCTTTGAACAAGGAAAGAAGGAATATTCGAAATATCAATGAATAATCATTTGAATTAGGAAACATTAATATTTAAAAAAACAATATTTTATTCTTTCAATTTCTATATTTTAAACCAAATGGTGTGTCCAAAGTTTGAAATAACATGTTTTTCATGCAAATCGAAGGAGATTATGCTAATGTTCTAGACTGCGTAGGAAATCACTTGTACATGGTGCGCCAAATAAGTCGCGAGACTAATATAAAAATAATAATAGTAAAAAGAATGACACAGACATATTTAAACTTCAAATTATTTATATATATATATATGTGTGTGTGTGTGTGTTAAGAAAATGTATTTTGTTTTAATATTCCATTATTGTTTAAGTCGACTTTTGTAAATATTTGAAAAATTCTACGGGAAACTATTCAATACCGCAGCGTTATTCGCTTTCTCTTTCTAAAAGGATAAAAATAGAGAGAAGGTTCTTTCTGAACTGCAAGCTGTTTACCAACAAGAGTGCCCATGCACAGCAACAATTTATCGTGGGTTTCAATTACTTTCAGAGTAGTAGAACCTCCGTGATAGACGAAGAAAGATTTGAAAGACCCTAGAAAATTTATGAAAAAATAATGATAGAGCTGCAGATAATCGTGCAAAACAAGAAATGAATAACGACGAGAGAGCTCAGAATCCGTCTAAATGTGAGCAAATACACTCTGCACACTCTCCTCACTAAAAATGTATTCGAAAACTTTGTTCCCGTTTTGTGCCAAGCTTTTTAACGGTTAAAATGCGACAACGACGTCTGCTTGTAGAATCTGCAGATCATGACCAATGTTGAGACCTTTTCATTGATAATATCCCTTATGTCCCCGAATCTAAAAGAGAAACACAAGAATGAAAACTGCCAGGAGAAAGCAGTTCACTGAAAGGTTCTCAGGTGACGGTGTTTTGGGACGCCAATGATATTTTTCTGACTGACTTTGCTGAATGCGGCGTGAAGATCAATAGTTCTTACTACTCCAACATCATGCATCATGCAAGGAAGGCACTACACAAGAGCAGAGTAAGTGATCTCTATTTTTTACATGATAATGCTCTCATCCTTACCAGCAGTGTTTCCTTGGCCACAATTGAGCATTAAGGGCTCAATTTGGTCCCCCATCCACCATACAGCCCCGATTTGGCTCCCTCCGATTTTTTTTTCTTTTTAAACATCTTGACTACCATCTGTGTAGTCAGGTGTTTGCCAACAAACATGATTTGAGAGTCGCCGCTGAGATTTTCTCTAAGAACAGCTTCCAGAATTCTTCAAAAAAGTCTTCAAAAGCCTCGTTATCAGCTTGGAAAATTGTTTCAGTGCAGAAGGAAATTATTTTGAGAAATGCTGTATATTTATCATGCTTGCTCTAAATACAAAGTGTTGTATTGATATCTTAAGTCTTTTTATATTAGTCTCAGGACTTATTGGGCGCACCACATAATTTAATCTTTTCATTTATGCATTATATTATTAAGTATAACTAGAAAATTAAAATTAAAGAAGCAAACTTGTTTCTAACTCAACCGTATATGAGCCAAAGACAGAAGGATAAGTACAAATAATATTAAGAAACATAATCTCAAGTAGAACTAAAACTCAAGAAAATGTTTAAGAAACAATTCTTTCAAACAATCATTTCTGAATCTTTTTAATATTTTAATTATTTTTTAAAATTTTTTTGTAAATCTTTATTTTCAGATACAAAATCCAGAAAAAAATAATATTATTCGCGCTTGTGAATCGGAAATGAATTGCGATGTTTTCTTCGCGTTGAGAATGATCTACGTCAACTGTGGATTAATGATTCCCAGGCGAATTATAGAAATATGGCTTCAATATTTTGAAGAACAAATGCAGCCAGAGAAGTACAATTCTCTTCCTCCAAACTACAATGAACTAGATAAGAAGAGTGAAAAGAGCTCAAAGACCTAACAACGTTAACTAAGTGTGATTAATAAAGTCTGATTTTTATTTCCTTATGAAACG
>MQRK01251386.1:3599-24979 GCA_001938485.1 Girardia tigrina
GGTGTTGGATCTTCTGGGAGAAGTAAAATTGTTCCGTTTGTATAGCAATAATTTTCAAACAACTCCATGAAAGGTCCTTTTTGATTTGGAGTATTTGAAGCAAAACAGGTCATTCTCGAATCAATATAATTATTCGGAACGACAAAAGCTATGGCCAAAGCCAAGAAAAACACAGTGTATCGGTTGTTGAGTCGCTCGGCGAAATCTAGTGTGGTTTTTTTTGAAAAGATATTGAATCTTTCATAAAGATCGGTAGCGACCTCAATAAAGCTTGAAGGTTTCTTCGACATTTGAATTGTTATAAAATTTATGGAAAAGCAAGATCTATATATAACTAACAATACGCAATATATTGCGCAATGTTTGATTATATTATACGGTAGATTATATTTCCTGTTTTAATAAGAAAATTAGAATTTTTTTCTTTTCATCTTCCAGCAATGAAATTTGAATAAAGGGCAGTATAAAATATAGAATTTTTAAAGGTGTTTATTTTAAAAATAGAATCGAAATTTTTTTATTTAATAAATAGAGTCGAAAATATTTTTATTTAAAAAATAGAATCGAATTGTGAAATTAGAGTTGATCAGATTCTTGCAAAATCATACTGTTAGTAATCTTCTGTTTTTCAGTTGCTTTATACATGATGATATAACTTACTTAGACATTAGTCTCGCGCCGAACATGGTTAATAGCTTCCTTTGGTGTAACAACTGATAAATCTACTTTATTCAATTCCAATTTAATTATACCACTTGAAAGCTTATCATTGGCTTCATCATTACATGTGTCGATCATATTGCATCTCGTAATAACACAAGAACTAATGATTTTCTTAAACCAAGCTTTTAAATTAAAACTGCATCCAAACTTTATAGATTTTTTATTTAGCTGTATGACTTTGAAACATAAGCCCTTTAACACCGATGATTTATAAAACATGTTTACCTTATTGGAAACTCCATTTCTAGTTGCTTTGCCCTTACATTCCTTATAATTAAAAAATCGAATTCTAGATTTTAAATAAAAAAATTTTCGATTCTATTTTTTATATAAAAAATATTTTTGATTTTATTTTTTAAATAAAAATATTTTCGATTCTATTTTTAAATAAACAATACAAAAATTCTATTTTCTAAATTTTTCCTTTGAATAAATTTAAGAATTGGAACATGTTTTTCATTTCGTAAAAAATACTTTTTCATCCGCAATTAACTTTAATATTACTTCAAAATGAGGAAGAACTTAATGTTTCATACAAATATTTCACAATTTTTAGGGATATCTCAATTATTTCCGTATTATTTAATTAATTAAAATTTTATTCGTTACTAGCTAAAGCTACACCTGACTACCTATCTACGTATGTTGACAGAACAACTTTAAACCTCTATATTTTAATCTTCAAACCATTGTATTTAATGATTCTTCATTTCGATGCTTAATTTTGTGATCTAAAATTTGATTATTGAAACAAAAAAATTCTCAGAAAAATCAATTTTTTCAGATTTCGTATATTTTTATTCATGAAAAGAAATAGCAAAACCATTGGTACGGAGATCACAATTAGTCTTTCATTTGTAGCATGTAAAAATTAACTAGGACTCTGAATGTTAAAGGTACACATCTGATATACATGCGGAACGACCATAGCATAATGTGTATCCGGTAAAAAGGTTTTATCCAACACAGAGCCTATGGTGCAATAACCTGAGCATCAATACTGTTATAAAGTAAACTGCAGAATCGGTGGAGGCTCCACATGAGAAGGAAAAATCGTCATCTCAAAATTCGGATTTGTGACATTCAAAATTTCTTTATTATTGAATGCATTGAAGGAAGAGAACCTCTTCTATTTCAAGGGATGAATTTTCTGTTCAACAGAAGGGTTTTGATTCATATTACAAACTGCTCTTCTGGAAATCATTATTGATTAGAATTAATTGATTTACTGTTATTTTGGTCGTTTTGCACTCTTGAAGTAAGGGTAAGGATATTAAGGTTATCAAAGAGTTGAACGAAAAAACTAAGGGCATATCCCCATAACAGCAAATTACATAACAGCGAATTCCTAAATAGCGGTCTCAAAACAACGATTCTCAAAACAGAGATTTACTTTCAAAGTCAATTAGATATAAAATTTTATTTTAAGGAAATTCCAACTTTAAATACACTGTCAAAATGCAATTGGGGTGCTTTAACTGAAAGAAATTCCATGAATAAACTCCATAACACCGATTTCACCATTATCAAAACACAGTTGCAACGAAAAACTGTTGTGTATGTTTCAGCATTTTTATCTATCAGAATACAAAAAATTAATGGAAGTACATTACTTTGGAGAAGTACATGGATTGTAAAGATTTGTTTATAAAAGCGAGGTGCTACCCGAAATGTACCGTCCATGGACCTTGATAACATTTGCAAAATAATTATTGTTCCAAGTAATATAATTGATTTATCCTCACTGATAAACAATATGAATAATTGGCCTGAAATAGTTTGTCAATTGATCAGGTATGTGGATGCCATTTAAAATATGAGGCAAAACCTGTAATTTCTCGTAACGTGCTCGATAAAAAAACGTTATTTATAGATTGAAAAGCTGGAAATATAGCGGAAGTTAAAGTATTACCAGAAATTTCAGCTGCCGCATCTGAATGTATAATCGGAATACTGTGCGTTTCTGTTCTTGCCCGTTGCTTCATCTTACAAATATACTGAGCGACAAATTTTTTAAAACACTTGTATTATTTAAGAAATAAAAGAAAATAAACATTATTTTGAATAATGAATGTAGTGAATCAAAAAATTTTGTCAAGTGTTATGTTTAGTATAAATGGAAATGGATAAAGCATTTTGTTTAAATAAATCATTTAAATTTATTTATTACGTAAAAATTCAGTCGACATATTTTTTAAAACAGTAAGATTTTTTATATTATTAAACGATTTGCCCAGTTTAATTGTTCTTATTTATAAATATACAGATATTTTCTTAAATTCTAGACAGAAATGAGAAGTAATTTTGAAAGACATTTGGCAAGGAAGTGGAAAACGGAAGGGTTGAGTTATTCAGAGATTTCTAGAAGATTATCGATTTCTAGAAATTCGGCAATTTATCTTTGTCGATATAATAAGAAAAAATGTCTCAAGAAAGCAGCACCGCAATAAAAATTAACAAAAAATATGAATTTATCAATTAAGAGGACGATAGAACATTCGCAGTCAAATTTTCAAAAAAAATTAATTCGTCCAAATTGATTACAGAATGCGATTTAAATTTTTCAACTCGGACAGTACAAAGACATCTGAAAGCTGTGGGTTACAAATATCAAAAAAATAATGCAGAAATATCGTTATCTATGAAGCAGAAGAATGATAGAATTGATGATATTTCTAGATGGATTAGCGAAAACCACAGTTGGGAAACGACATTATATACGGATGAGAAAAGATTCACATTGGATGGGCCAGACGATTGGAGAACATATGTACAAAACATCGAAAATATATTCGTGAAAAGCGCCAATGTAAAGGGGGTAGTGTTATGGTCTGGATGATGGTTCTGCCTAACGAACTTCTTTCATACAAAATCATAGAAGGAAAATTCGGAGCTAAAGATTATAAGCAATTATTAATACATATTGCTATTCCTATCGTAAAACTGAACTGTGGTGATAATTTCTACTTCCAGGAAGATAATAGTCCGGTTCATAAAAGCAAACTTATAAAGGACTTAATGAAAGAAAGTGAAATTTCTGTACTTAAGTGGTCTGTGAAAAGTCCAGATTTAAATATTACTGAGGACATGTGGAAGAAAATATCCGACATGGTTTACGATGGCGCTCAGTATAAAAATAAGGCAGAATTAAGCTTATCCATTAAAAATGTCATACACTTGATTAACTCATCTAGAAGACATATTGTTATCGAATTGTATAAGTCAATAAGAAGTCGACTGTACAAGATAGTAAAAATGAATGGAAATCTGTACAACAGTTTAATGTCCTAGAATAAATGTTACTGTTTTTAAAAAAATGTCGTTTTTAACTATGCATGAAATTTAATTTTTCAATAAATTTTTTAGCACAAATGCAATTTAATTAGTGACAAATTTTTATTTACTTTTTCTAAACCTTAAAATTTAAAATAACACATAAAAATTGTAATATTTGTACATATCATTACGACATAATCTAAAGTGTAAGTGTGTAAAAAAAATTGTCGCTCAGTATATCTTATTAATATAAAAAATATTAATATTAATATTAAAAAATATCTTAATAACATAAAAATTCTCCAATTTAAATGAGAAAAATCTCATTTTAAAATGAAAAATTTCTTTCGCTATTTTGTGGAATTCGCGGTTTTGATGAATCGCTGTTCTGGGATTCACTGTTTTTTAATTCGCTCTTTTCGGATATAACCAAACTAAGTACTATTTTTTAGCGAATTAGGCACCCATTTGATTAAAAGCCCTCCCCTTATTACCTCGCTCTTAAATAAACGCCCCCATATTTAAATATGCAGAATAAATTCATACAATTGTCTTATCATTTAACGCAGATGTTTTGGCGAGTTTTGTGGATGTTTTCGGCCCCTCTTGGGAGCTTGAGTGATGGAACCGTACTAGACATTAGCAGAGTCGAGAAATATCACAAATATAACTTTTTGGATTTCAGTTGTATATAGATTTTGGAAAATGATTTTTTTAAACATTGCTATATTTAATTATTAATATGTTTGAAAATAAAATAAAGTTGGAAGATATGAAAATATTTTTTATCGATTGATGTTTTGTTTAAAATAGTAGAGAATTTGAATTGAATTTTTGTTGATAACAAAGAAATAAAGAATTATCAAAGAGCCTCTTAACTCTTTGAACCCTAAGACTTTCATTGTATTAGTACCATATCCCTGAGCTCCTGAGTAATTTTTGATCAAAAAATAAAAATCAAAAAGCGACACCATCGAACTGAGTTCATGTTCGAGCAAGTTCTGGGTTATAGCGATAGATATGGAGGCCGGTAAATCGGCCATTAGGGTATATGTCTCGCCAAATCTGGCCGGTTTATCGGCCTTTAAGGTTCAAAGGGTTAACTTTGATTTGATTTTAGAATTCGAATAATTATCATCGAGAAATAAACCTGATTTTTAACTTTTTTTTGCTTAATTCGGGAGACTTCAGCTAGTGCAAAATTGTGGCTGATCATGCATTAAACGTCAAAGATGGAGATGAACATGAAGATCGTAATTTTTGCTTAGAGCTCCTGAAGGGAAACGCGATTGGCGAAGATCTACATGAGCTGAACGATTTTTGACGTTCTAGACACGGCACCAAGCGTAAATTCGGTAACGACCTCCCTATTTCAGTCTTTCCATCTCCCATAGACCACCCATCAGTGCCGCATGGCTGCACCCGCGCTTGTCACAATCACGTTCTGTGATCAGCAGCTTAAATAGTAATAATTCTTATCTGGTAAAATTCTGATTAGTTTTAGAATGAGAATTCCAGTTCTATTAATTCCAAAATGGGATCAATCTTTATTAATTTTAAATAAATAAATTAAATAAGTATAATAAATACGAAAATGAAAAACATTTCTCATTCTATGATTATTACAAAAGAACATGTAATGCAAATTAAGGTAATCATATCTAATCAGTTGCAATCTCTTCATCATCTTTAACATAATCACTTATGAATTCATCATCGGTACTGATCTAATTGAGATATGTATCATTATTAGTGTTATAGCTCAGTAGAGATTCACGGATCCCATATGTTTTTCCTCTTACTTTTGTGCAAGGAACTACGTTAACATCATCTGTAGTAACACCGCAAGCATCAAAGGATTTGATAATACATTCCTAAGACAATGAACTCCAGGCCTCTTCAATCATTGCAACTATCTTCTCATTTGATGGACTTCGCATGTTGCCTCCAACAGTATATTGGTTACACCATTTGCAAGCCAATCATCATAGAGAGCACTATATTTTTTCTATGACTCATCGGCTGGTTATAGTAATTTAGAGTACTCGCCTGGTATTATAGCCAACAGTTTTCTTATTTTTAAAGAATCTTTAAATGGCCGCGAAATGTGGTATCGAAAAGTTTCCCAAACTAACAGAAATCGACTTAAGGCAAATGAAACCCATACTTTATCCAATCATACCAATTATAATTTTTCTTTCATCCATCCATTTTCTGACATTTAAATAACAAAGCCGGTGGTGTTTTTAGTTCAACTGGAAAGCGCTTACCTTTAAAAACAATTAGTGGAGGCAGTATTCTTCCATTTCCCATAGTAGAAAGGCAAACAGCGGCTCTTTGTTTCTCATTGCAAGTAATCTTAAGTGGTACTGACTTTATACAAACAACGTCAACAGTGCTCGCACCTGTCATATTAATCATAATGTCAGTTTCATCCATGTTGTTAATTGATGATGGATGAATACTGTGTAGTAAACAGGAAACGGACAACTCGGCACTATACTTTTTTGCATAAAGACAAACAGAGCAAAGGTAGAACAAAAACATTTTGGCATTGTCAGAAGAAAGATAGTGGAAAGATAAGAAACGAAAAGAGAATTTATTGAAATGGACGTGTATGATCAAATACTCCGGACGGATCTTTCCATTCTATGTATGTTCCCCATACGTGTAGTAATACCAGTTGTGTCGCAGAAGTAGAAATAGCCAAAATTAATACAACTGTTAAAAAAAAGTAAGCGGAACAGTGAAAAGGCCTCAAGAAATAAGAATTTCAGTTGCCCAAAAAATTTCAAATGGTGCTTTGGGTAAATTTCCTTCACCAGATACAATGAGAAAATTGATAAACCGAACTCGTGCCAAGAAAGGTCTACCAAACCCAGTAACATAACATGAATTACTTATTCCTACAAATTAAATAAATGAGGAAATCAATTTAGGATAGTTCGAGCAATTATTTCTTAGAGATTCTGGATTTAGTAATGAGTAAAGTATTTTAATATTTTGATTAGAGTAGCATGAATATTGGAGCGTTCAAAATGCTAGAAATTTGTTGGATGGTACTTTTTTGGTCACTCCCCCTTAATTTAATCAAATTTTGTAATACTGGCTCGTTGTAGTGAAGGTCATGGATTTGTATTACCAATTCTTATTTGTTTACTTCTAAACAAATTACAATTAACGTACTTAAAGCTTTTCTAGATGATTAAAAATATATGGCCAAAATTTAATCCAGATACAGTAAAAGTGGATTTTGAAATTAATGTACATTAAGCTTTACATACCGAATTATGTGGTATTAACATAAGGAGTTGTTTCTTTCATCTCATTAAAAATCTCTACAAACATCTTTCTGAAGTTCAGTTTCTCAACCATTATAATATTGATGAAAATTTGGCATTAAAAGCTTCTTATGATAACATCGATTGCTTTTGTTCCAGAGGTAGATATTGAATATGTATTGACCGTTATTGATGATTATTTACCTCCAGAATTAGAACCAGTTATAAGTTGGTTTACAAACACTTATGTTGATAGACTTCTACAAAATAGAACAAGAGCTTCGCCTCTTTTTTCCTTTGATGTTTGGTCGGTTTATAAGTGTACTTTAATTGGGTCTGATGGAACCAATAATTTTGCTGAAGCTTACCATAGTAAAATTACAACAAAGATATGATATCAGTAATCCAGTAATATCGAAATTTAATAGTCACTTACAAAAGATGCTAAAGACGTTTGACGTAGATTAGAAACGTTTCATTGCCGGATATTAATCACCACAGAAACGACGAAGATAGGAGTAATCAGACGAGCATATTCTCAATAAAATTTGAAACTTAGAACGGAAGAACGTACTCGAGTTTTTGCGTGGCTAATCTCATAATGTTCATATGAACTAAATAATTTTTGAGTTTAATAAAATTTTTCATATAAATATTGTTCTCTTTTTTTCAAAAAAATTTAAAATTTTATATATCACGGTCTCGATGCCCAGTTTTCCCGGTGTCGAGTTGTCCTGTACCCTAGTAAACGCAGCAGGCTGCATAATTTAATGAAGTTACTTACTTTTGACAAAAGATTCGATGTAAAAGTTTGACCAACTGTTGTTCTCTGACGCAAAGTGAAATTCCATAGTTTCATGAAATTATTGATCCAGACTTGATTTAAAGTTAGAATCATTAAAAGTTGCCACAACTCTATTAGCAATCATTTTTCTGGAGACATGATGATATTATACCCACTCTGCAAGTTCTTCTTGATTAAATTGAGGCTTCCGTCCACCACCATCAAGCCTTTTGCTTTGCTGTTTTGCTCCTCCGATAAATTTATCACTTTAATTAATTTCTCCTTTTGGGAACGCCACTCCATAACTCTTTTTCGATTAATATTCAATACCATTGCAACTGCATGGTATCTTCTTTTTCAGTTCATTCAATAACTTTTAATTTAAATTTGAAACGAATTCGAGTTTCAACAAGGAAATAAATAAAGGATTTATTATTGCCAACAAGTTTTAGAAGGTTAACATTCCTATTAAAAGAAATCTTTCACCCCTATTTACAATTTTTAAAAAAATCTATGACTATGTAAATCTATGTATAACTACAGAATGGTAAAGATAAGATAAAATCTAAATACAGGGAGCTCAAATTTAATTATGTAACATGTTCTAAAATTTATCTTCGTGAGTACGACACTATCGCCATTCTCCAAACATAAATTTTATAGGGTTGTTCCAAAATATAAAATTTATTGTTCCAAAATCTAAAATTTGTTGTTCAAAAATATAAAAATTTATTGTTCCAAAATATAAAATTTATTGTTCCAGAATATAAAATTTATTGTTCCAAAATATAAAATTTATTGTTCCAAAATATTAAAATTATTGTTTCAAATATAAAAATTATTGTTCAAAAATATAAATTTTTTGCAATATGAAATTTGTAGATTATAACACAGAATGCATAAATATATAATTGAGGTGCAAAAGATAAAAAAACAAATTCGATGTATTCTAAATAAGTAAAGCCAAAAATTTATTTGAAAAAAAATTTAATTGAAAAATATTCTTGCTTCTGCATTATCTAAGAGATTTTCGGCGTTTTGAAATCCCGGCACAAAACTTTCCCCATAGCCATCCAAAATGTCTTTCAATCTTTCTTTCACATCCTCTCGACAATTTGGAAGAGGTCTTTGACTCCTATAAACAGCCTTTAAATTTGGTTTGAGGCACCAGTTCGAAAGAGCGTGGGTTCGAATCCCACCGCTGCCACCATGTTAGGTTGACAATTATCTTCCATTCTAAATCAAAAAGAAATTAAAAACTTGCAAAATTTATTAATCTACAACAGGTTAAATTTGTTATTTAAACAAATTTTCATTTTTTTTATTTTCCTTTTTTTAATTTTATTTTCCATTATTTTTTTAATTTCGATTATTAATTCGAAATTTTTAAAAACCAAAATTCTTATTTCCGAAAATTAAAAAATTAACAACGACACTCTCTTACAATCCGAAAAGTCTTCGATGGGATTCAACATTGGAGTATATGGCGGCAAAAATCTTTAAAAAATATTCCTCTGGTTGAATGCTGAGATAACTTCGGCTTTATAAATTATAATGAAACCTACAATTATCCTTTACTAATACGTTATTTCGATTCCTTTCAAAATATTGTGCCAGCACAGTATCAATAAATACCCAAAAAAACTGTAACCATTAAAAGCACCATCTACCACTGTGTAGCCAACTATTCTATTTTCCGATATTGCGCAAAGTAACGAAATGTTTATTCCCCTATTGACCGGTATTGTTATGAATGCCTTCGAGTTTATTGGGGAATAACCATAAAAAGAAGCGGCGTGAAGGTTAAATCCCGTTTCATCAAGATAAACGATCTCACTCGTATCAAAACCTCTTATGCTTCTTGCATATTCCTGTCGCAAGTCTAAAACTCTCGTAGAGTTTCTTTCTACAGGAACAAGAGTAAGACGCTTCTTAAGGATTTTGCTAATAAAGCTTATAGATCGCCTTATATCATAAGTTTCCAGTGCCTTGACAATTCCATCTTGAGTAAGAGAATTGTCCCGGCTTAAAACATTGGAAATGATTGATTTTATTTCCATATTTGAAACTTCCTTCCTGCATTTTTTTCACTATTCTGGCTTTGGTTGGATCAATTTCATTCGATATTTGGTTGGCAATAGTTCGTACAGCACTTGTTGAAGTATTCAACAAAGTTGATATTTCGTTGACATATTTTCCTCTCGACAAGCTTTAATAGATCTGCTGTAAAAGTAATTCTGGTTTTTCTTTGTTCTGCCATTGAGTTTGATTAAAAAAGAAATAAATTGAATTTTAGCAAATCAAGAAAAATATAAAACAAATCAAATAAGTATGAATTTTCATTTTTAAAAAAAATGTCAATGTTATGTTAAATTAATTTTTATATAAATTTTATATTTAATATTTACAATCTTTTTAGAATATTTAAACAAATTAATAATCACAACTGGAACAATAAATTTTATATTTATGAACAACCCTATATAATAAATTTAGGTGGACTAAATAAACGTTTTTTTAAACCCTTTTGAATAAGTGCACTCTGTAGATCGCTACAATAAGCGCTTTGGTTCACTTATACAACAAAATACGGTATTTTATTAGGCTCCTTTAAATAATTTAAAAAATAAAAATTTAAAATAAATATGATAAAAGAATATTGCGATAAAAATTAAACTTTGAAATTATTAATAAATTTTTAATTCCAATAAAATGTAACATGGTGATGCCGCGGGGTCACTGGTGACTGGCACTTCTACAGTGTAAGATACTTACGGTAGTTAATATGTTAATAAATTTATACATTGCATTTTTAATAGGGAACACGTTAAATTTCTAAGTTATTTCATGAAAAACAAATGATGCCTGCATTTGCAACATTGTTTTATTAACAATAATTATTTTAACCGGACTTTAATACGGATTTCTTTTAAATTATTGAAGATCCTAATTTAAAACTAACATCGATCACTAATTCTCGTCTACAACTTTTTTGTCAAAAGAAGTAGCTAAATTCTTTAGCGTACCTTTTGTTGTACTGAAATAGTTTCTTGCATAGAATACATTCACTTAGTAAATGAGCAACAATAAAGGTCTGGCGTGACCTCAACCGACGTTTCGATAGATCCATTACTAGACATTCCAGTAGATCAACTTAGTTGGTACAGAGTCCCCAGACACAAACAACCTCGTAGATTCTCTGATCACCATTCCTGGGAACCAGCAGTGCACCAGACAACGACCTCCGTGACACGAGAACATCATTGCTCTCCAATATCCAATGGTAATTGATGGAAGCAACTGCCGTTACTGGTGAGTCTTGATTCGCACCGTGCAACAAGCCACACGAATTCATTAATGGCAGTCTTGGTATCGGTGAACTATGATTGAACACGCACTGTTTCTCATTCTAATTTATTGCAAGACATGGACAGATCGCAGCCAACAGTGCCGCCGGTGACTCAATCGATAACACACATTCGAACACCCGCATTCATTGCACTCATACGACATCCAAAATCAAATCAGTCAAACAATAACCGGTAGAACACAATGAAAGATCATAAAATTAATTTATTAAAACAAATCTTAACCAGAAACAAAATTTGGATCATTTACATTTCATTTAAATGATTTTGAAAGAATTTCTAAATTTTTGGTAAAAGTAGTTTAAATAATTTAGCTGACCGCCGATTTGTAATCGAAATCTTGATCTGATAGGCTGGATTTGTGATCGGGTTCTGATTTGATGCTGTCTGGAAGAACAACGGAGTCTAATTTACCCTGCAGCACCTTTTGAAGTGCTGCCAGAGGCTGATTGGTTAATTCGATCTGAGATTTGTCTGCTTCACTAATTGGCTGTTCCTTATTCTAGAAAACAATTGAGTAACCGAAGCACTTTACGATGACAATATTTATAATTATCTATAAGTCGCTGGTCGCCACGACACAGCGGGCTCCTGAGCGGACACCGGTGACAGCCTCCGACAACAAACACTCAAATTTCGCTGGTTTGTTTGAAAAAATAATAAAAATGGTCAGAGATCTTTCACTGAGACAAGCAATTTAATCGACTTCCGATTATTATTACTGAGAATCCCTTCAAAACGATCAACTTAGAAAAAACTCTAAAATATCAATATGTATAATTTTATCACTATTCTGAATGAAACTAGTAGTAGTAGAAGAGCTCTTGAAGAAATCATATTTGTCAGACACCGAAATAGCACACTATTAATAAATTACATATAGAAATAAATTCAACCTAAAGACTATTTTAGTACTTGCTTTAGGAAAACCTAACACGGACTTCAGCGACACAGTCACGAGTGCTATATCTAAACATTGTCAAGATAACGCTGACACATGACAGAACAAACAAAATTATCTGACTACTGAGCAGTATGTTCGATGAAATAAGAATAGAACAGGAGGTAATCAAGTACTGTGTGGCAACAATGTGTGAGTTAAATGTATTCAAGGCGAATTATTCTAAACCGATAATTATTCCAATAAAACTGTACAACATTGCCGAACTGTCTCAAATCGAACTTTGTCTTTGAATAAGCGTGTTCGAGTACAATCGTGTTTTCAGAACAATTTAAAATCACGTTTTTTGAATATAATTTTTATTATGTCAATGAGATTGGATAATCGCTAAAGTAAAATTAATGAAGAATCAAACAGATAACTAGTAAATTACAAAATTAAAATTTTTATACCCATTCTTTATGCAGACAAAACTCTGCCAACAAAGTTTTTAAAATTTAAAAATTTAAGATTTAAAAAACTTTAAATTAAAAAACACTTTAAAATCAAAATAAACGACTTATAATTTATAAGTAGATATCTATAATTAATAGTAGATATTAATATTGTTCGGGAACTTTGAATTTTCCGTTTTTTTCCCATTTTGGGGTCGTAAAGTTTTTTTCGATCAAAATTTCACATAATCATTTACTGTCATCGAGAATGAGTAAGTGTGCAAAGATTGAAGAAAATTGAAAAAATAGGTTTCTAAATTCCATGGATACACAGTAAATTCTCGATGACAGTAAATGATTATGTGAAATTTTGATCGAAAAAAACTTTACGACCCCAAAATGGGAAAAAACGGAAAATTCAAAGTTCCCGAACAATATTAATATCTACTATTAATTATAGATATCTACTTATAAATTATAAGTCGTTTATTTTGATTTTGACATAACGGGTGCGCAGGTAAAATCTGGACATATGAAAAATGCATACTATCAGTAAATTAAAAATAAATGGAACATCTAATCAAATTGTAGCATGAATCACATTGAGTAGGGGGTTTCTTGCATAATATTTCGTCATCCTCTCGGCATTCATTTTCTCAGAAAAGAAATGACAGAGCAACAGCTCCGTGAGAGAGTTCGCAACTTTTGGCAGCTGAACTTTTTAAAAGGAAAAGCCTTCACTGTAAACCACTTTGTGAATGAAGGTTGTGCACGATCTACCATCTATACGCTTCTCTCAAACCTCTCCAAGAGTTCAAATGTGCACAGGAAGCCAGGAAGTGGAGGCCACAATAAAAAGTTAACAAATCAACAGCGCGCAAGTATTCGGAGATGGATTCAAACAAAGTGTGGTGTATCTCTCAGACGTGGAGCCAGGAAGTATGGTGTCTGTGCCACGACGATGAGGAATATTATCAAGGAAGGCGGTCTAAAATGCCATAAGAGAAAGAAGGCTCCTCAGTGCACAGAGGAGCAAGTAAAGCGAGTGAAGCTGAGAGCAGGGAAATTACTTAGAATTTTGAGTGATAAAAAAATCATCATGGACGATGAGAGCTACTTCAAGTTGAAATGTGATTATCTACCAGGAAACGATCACTACTTTACTTCGAGTCCTCAATCTGCTCCTGAATAAGTCAAATATAGAACAGAAAGAAAGATCCCTGTTCAGCTGATGGTTTGACTTTGTGTCTCCGCAGACCACATCAGTGATCTTATATTTTTCCAGTGGCCAAACAGTGTACATGCCGATTTCTATCAAGAGCAGTGCATCAGACAAGGTATGATGAAGTTTATCAAGAAATATAATGGAGATGACGAAATTCTCTTCTGGCCGGACCTGGCTTCTGTACATTATGCCAACAGCACTCTCAAACTTCTCCATCATCTCAACATCCCCTTTGTTGACAAGGAGTGTAATCCTCCCAACGTCCCACACTGCCGCCCCATTGAGAACTTTTGGGGCGCTCTATAGGCGAAAGTGTACGAGGGAGGCTGGGAGGCTCAAACAATCCCTCAACTACAGCAACGGATTAAGAAAATGCTGAAAACAATGGATCAGTCCACGTTGCGGAAGGATTTCAAAGGGATTAAGAAACGCCTTCGTGCTGTGTATATAGACGTACCACTTTCAATTATTCTGTAAACATTTTTGTTCCTTACATCTTGCCCTTCAATAAAATATAAACAGCTTCTGGAAATTTTATTTCGTCTTTTCATAATGGTGGTTTAAAATTTGTCCAGATTTTGTCTGCGCACCTGTTATATATATATATATACCTATATAGAAAGTAAGTTAATAAAAAGAAGGGGGGAAAAGTCTAAATATAATAATTTAAAAAATCTATTTTACAAGAGCGTAAATTATCAAGCTGGAGATAGTTATTCTATTGTGGACACATTTTCAGCACTTTAAAATCATGATCAAAATTTTGATCTGGATTGTATGACTGAATGTCTTCAATTATCAGCTTTTTTATCTTTCATGGTTGTAAGTAGCGTTTATGCCACTTTCATTATTATCAAATTCAGTACTCATAATTTAACACCCCAATCTTTATTAATATCAACAATTCACATATTTAAACAAATTTCTTGTTAATTCAATTACTTCGCAAAAAATTAATCTTTTAAATATTTCTTCCGATTCAATTTTGAAAATGTGCTAATTTTAAAACTTTAAAATAATTTTTACATTTTTACGAAATTTTTTCATGAAAACTAATTAATTTAAATTTACTATAAGACTTTTATTAAAAAATATATTTCTTAAAATATTACAGAGTTTAATCCGTTAATTATCTATTTTAAAAAATTTATTAAAACTTATTTCATAACTTTTATTAAAATATATCAATTGTTATGACTACAAGCATATTTTTATTTTTAATTAAGTATTTAATTGTTAATGATTTTCTTGATTATATCATTTTTTAATTTTTAAAAAATATTTAGTAACCTATTAAAATAAACATATTTTATTACAATACACTATATTTTATTACAATAATCATCTTTCTTTAATTCTTTAGTAGACATGATTATAAAACTTAAAAATAAAATTGTTTGTTTAATCTACCTTGATTGTAAATTATTTTCTCCTGACAATATATTTAATGTAAATTTTTTCACCACTTATCCGACTTTATCTAGCAAATATTTAAATAACATTACAAAGTTGAAGCTATCAACATCCGAAAAGAATAAATAAATAATGAAACTTAAATTACAAAATCAGAGTCCTAGAAAACAAACTGAAAAATCAAATAATATCATATGTAAAATTATAGTGATGATTGATCTTTAAGAAATTACTGTTTCAAGATCGTTGTTTCATTTTAATGATTTAAAGTCGATATAATTGAAAAAAGAACATGACACAATTTAATTCAATAAATCTCATACATTTAAATTAAAAGACTAATTTTAGATACTTAAAATAATTTTGTATGTTACCTTTATTTATAAATTGTATCTATACCTGACTTTAAGCCTTCATATAACTAATTAGTGACCACAACATTCATTAGTAATAGCTGATCTAAAAATGAACTTGCTACCATTTGGTAAAATAGCGATGCCTATCAACATTAGAATATTCCCGGTTAACATACAGCTTATATGCTTGTTTATGTACACTTATATGAAAAGTAATCAGCTGATGTAAAGTAAAATTTGTGAATTTTTAAGGTATATATACAGTAGATTCTTTTTTTTATGCGGTAGATACGTTCCGCAAGAACAGCATAAAAATTCGCATAAAAAAGGGTACTAATTCTATAGTAAAACCATATATAGGTTCCAGATTTCTAAGAACCGCATAAAAATGATATAATGTAATAAAATTACATATACTGGTGAGCATAATTTTTAAAAGACTTCTAATTTTAGAAATATGAGGATTCCATATTATTTTAAGGTTTATACTATTATTTAGAAGAATGTTAGTATTATAAAATGCGAAAATGAGTAGCTCGACATTTAAATAAATAATACTGGGTGCAGTGAAAATTGCAAAATGATAATACCTGAAATTCAAAAAGAGCACAATTTTTAAAACACCATGTATTTACCATTAAAACATTTATTGTACAAAACACCTCTTTTGTATAAAACTGTACATAAACGTCCTCTAACTGATTCATATAAATCTAACACCTTTTGACTGATTTTTCTGTCAATTTTTCAGTTTTTCTGTCAATTTAACTGTATTGATGAATTGAGGACCATCATAAACTTGATCTGATATAAATTTCCAAATGTCCTCGACAATATTTAGGTCGAGACTCAGCTAGCCAATCTAAGATTTGGATTGAGCTGCTCTACATAAATTCTTTTACTTTGTAGGACTTATGAACTGAGGGAAAAGTCTTGTAATTGTCTTCTTGTAGCCAAAAATCATCGCCGAAATTCAATTTCAAAATTGGCACAACATTATTTTGCAATATATTTATGTAAGCATCTGAGTTGAATTTACCACTAATGACTTCATAGGACAATAAACCGTTTGGTAAAGTCGTAAGCCAAACCATTATACTTCCTCCTCCACATTGCCTTCTCTGTCTATGTGTTTCTTCGTTTTTTGTAGTGTACGTCTTCCAATCATCTGACCCGTCTAAATTGAGTCGCTTCTCGTCAATGAATATCGTTTTCTCCCAAGGGTGATTTTGACGGATCCAATTATTTATCATTTCCACACGTTTTTCTTTATGCTTTTTGATTAAATAAATTTTTGTTGTTACGTTTTTATACTTGAAACCCATTCTTCTCATGTGCCGTTGAATTGTCCAAACGGAAACATTTAGAAACATTTATTATATGCAATATTTATTATGTATTTTTTTAAACCGCACTATTTCAAAACCGTATAAAAACAGAATATACTGTATAGGCTTTTAACGAAAGTCTTGTCCGATAAAAATAATATTTATTTAACCACTAAAGACAATATGTAAATTTAAAATTTAAAAAAATATCAATCGTCTGTATATATAAAAAATTGATTTGTTTTATGAAGAAATGTTTAGTTTAAATGCATTATTAAATGTTTTATTTCTATCGTATAATTAAATATCGAGCAAGGCTTTCGCTCCAATCCTGTATTGCGAAGTTATGTTCTGACGATATTTGGATTGCTGAACTACGGTGTTACTAATTGGTAAGAACTGGAATAATCAATATTTTCTACCCTGAGGAAAATACATAAGAAAAACTTAAGTTAAGTTAAGCAGGAGCAATGAAAACGGCTTTCAGATGATTTGAGGGAATTAGAGAATAACATTTTTATTACTTGAAAATTTATAATTTCATCGTAATTAACAGTCATTTAAAATTAACATAACTTGTAAACAAATAGTTTTTGTTTTCAAAGAAATAATTGTAAACACAAGACTGACATTACTGAAAACAATCGTATACTACAAAGTATAAATTGATATATAAGTGAATTTTTAAAAAATTATTCCATCACAATCAGAAATATTTAAAAAATATTTCCGACCTCAGCATCAAATTCTTCTCTGAATTGAATTCACTTCAACCAGGCAGTCCTCCAAATCCAGAACTCGTCAAATAATTATTCCTATCCGCGATGCCAGCCCACATCCGTCCAATATTATTAAGCTCCGATAAATCAGACCCTACTGATTTGGCCACAATTGCTGATAGAGTTCTCCAGGAATCAACAAGCTCAAGTTCCACAAATATACAGAGTACCGACCTTTGTTCTACAGTCGAAGAGCTCTCTAAACAAGTAACTTTGTTAACGACCCATTTAACTCAGAATTCAGCAGACAGTTCCTATGTCAATCGGCCAGATTCACGTTCCCTCATCAGAAGATCGTCCCGAAGAAAAAATGCTTTACTTTGCTCGTACCATTTCCAGTTCGCAAACAAAGCAAAAAAAAGTATCGGCTGTGGTTGGTCAAAATTGGATTCCGATTCCATTCTCCGTGATTCAATCTGCGTCTACCATAATCGCTTCGGTTCAAAGGCCATCAGATGTTTGCAAGGATGCACATTTTCAAAAATCGAATAGTCTCTAGACGCTCAAAGTCATTTAGATGACCTTACATTAGGCTTGTTCATGCTCAACGCTCAATTTCAATCCGATTCCGGTCTTAAAACCAACAACATTGATTTCGTAATCGACTACGGTTCGTGCCTTTCTATTATTCCCCGAGAATGGCATCAACATGCTCTCCGAAAACCACTCTCCGTGCCGCCAACGGTTCGCCAATCCAGACCTATGGAACCATCTTACTCCAATTCAGGTTCTCCGGATTTCAACAAGATTTTCAGTGGACCTTCACCGTTGCCGACACAGTCCACCCACTTCTTGGAGCAAATTTCTTAAGCAGTTATGGTTTTTTGGTTGATTGTAGGTCTCATTAAATTATTGAAGCTCATTCGTTTTCCAAAATTTCGATCCAATCTACTTCTTTATCGTCAATAATATCGAGTTGTTCAAAGACGGCCACTATACAATCATTCATCAAAGATTCTTCTCCCAACTGTTTGTCCGACGATCCGGCTTTCTTTCCAGTTCATCCGGTGGTTCACCGCATAATCACCAAGTCATGTCATCCAGTCAGGCACAAGCGACGCGAACTTCCAGTTAAATCCAGATCGGCATTTCAAGAAGAATTTCGACAGTTAGAGAAAGACGGTATCATCCGTCGTTCTTCTTCCCCATGGGCCTCAGCTCTTATGTTGTCGAAAAACCGGACAAATCATTTCCTCCATGTGGAGACTATCACACTTTAATATTATATAATATTGCCTTAATATAAAAGATCGACGATTTTCAAGGTGAATTGGTTAGCAAACCCCAATCAATATTTCATCTAATAAATTTTGTTATCTAGTTTGCGTTCTTTACAGAAACATTTATTTATTTCCAGCTATACTGAATAAACACACATGGAATGATAAGTAAATAACAATGGCAACAAGAGTTTACAGCAAGATACATAAATAATATTTTGTAGGATATTCACCAGCATCCAAAACTGCTTGACAACGAGACGGTATTGAGTCCACAAGGTGTTCACAAATGCTAACAGGAATCTAAGACGAAATTTCCCGTATTTTTTCATACAACTGATTTGCGTTCGAGAAACAGTGAGCTCTAAGACGTCTTCTGATCTCATCCCAAAGATGTTCAATGGGTTTGAGGTCTGACAACTGTGATGGTCATTTCAGGACATTGATTTTATTTTTCTCAAACCACTCTGTTAGGCGTTTTGATGAATCCTTCGAATCATTGTCCTGCTAAAATATCCATTTTCGAGGTATTTTCACTCTGGCATATGGCAAAATTGTTTTTTCAAGGATGTCACGATACATTTTCTCATAGGCATGGTACTGTTGTGTTGTAAAGAAAGTTCGTTCAAAATAAAAATGAAATGACAAATTTGTGCCACTGCTTATATAGTTTCGTGGAAAATTCCAGAAAAATATGCATTAATTGACTTTTCCATTTAGTTTCAAATAATGTTTCCATATACTTATTTGACACAAAATTTGGGAAATTTTTCATTAAATTTAGTAAAAAGGTGTCTTAACACCCTCGGATGGTTTCGATAATTATACCGTTGGAAAGCTCATATAAAACTGTACCAGAAAGCACTCAAAGAAAGATTCATATCCCTTTCAGAGAAAAATAATAAACGAAATAAAATATTATAAAAACATGTTTCCATACTTTTTTTGCTCACTGTATATTAAATAATTAATAAATTGGCAATATTCTTTCATTCCTTTTATTATCAAACTAATTCTGGCAAGCCGGCATTACCGAATACTAAATATTTTAGTACATAAGTCAAATAAAATATTAAAAAAATCAATTTTCAGTATTCAAAAAATCATGATTGAGAAATCAGACAGCAGATCATTGTGTTGAGACAAGTCCAAGTTACTTTCTGAATACAAAATCAGTGTTTATTCCGATATCAAGTGTTTAACATTCTGTTTCGTAACGTCACACACAAATCGTCCAATCAAATCATGAATCACAATTGAAAAGCACTCAGTGAAAAATCAATATTTATCAACAAACATTATTCAATGATTAATCATTATAATTTAATCAATTCCCAATTAAAAATTTAAAGTAAATAATATCTTTTAAAAAAACATTAAATCGAAATATTACCTGTTTGTCTGCGTCTTCTAAACAAATCGGATGATAAACTTTATCGTTTCGTAATTGACCGTCTTGTAACATAAAAGCTTCCTCTTCATCATCCCAGGCAACTTCAAACCCTTCCATGCAGACAGCACACTTCTACATTTAGTTCGAGTTAGTTAAATGTCAGAAATCGTAAAATTATTCTTTACATTCATTTCAATATCTTCAAACATGGGACATTTGAATTTTTGTTCACAATTCGTAGTCTGTTCGAAATTGAAATCTGTTTCAACAGCTCTAACAGAACCTCCGAGAACCCATTGCCGAGAACCTGAAACATAATTCCGACCTTTTCTTGTGGACGTCAAACTTGTGGTGTTTTTATAAAAATGATAATCCAAATGTAACTCGAATTCTTTTGAATCTTTATTTCTAAATCTCGTCCCACATAAATCACACTGATGTCCACTGTAAAGTTCACTGATCTCTTTTTCATTGTAACTCCTAAATAAATCCGATGAATATTTTGTGATATCGAGTTTTAACTCATTGGATTTATTGGGTAAAATGATGCCAGTGGCAACAAGTTTTTGAAACAAATCATGTACATCTATGGGTTTTTGAATTTCTTGAATGACCGGTGGTTTTGGAATTATGATATCTGGTTTGATGAGAAGATTGGGTCTCTCGATTAAGTGATTCGAGGAAGTCAGAGAGAGTAAATCGTTTCGAAACTGTAATGAATATGGGTCTTGTAATTTTTGATTTTTCAAAGGATTAAGAGGAGGCATATTGAGGTATTGAGGAGATCCGAAAAATCCTTTAACAGCCCAATCACAAATGAACGGTGGAATAGCATTTTGAACATTGACTTGAAGAGGTTGTTGGACGAGAAACTGAACACTCACCGGGTATCCACTTAC
>MQRK01251390.1:11122-27379 GCA_001938485.1 Girardia tigrina
ACATTATGTTAATAACTAGTCTATCAAAGATGCTTTCTTTTTAGTCTTTAATTTTTTATTTTATTGACCAAACGTGAACGCAGTGTACAATGTACTTCTCCGATTTAGACTAAATTATTTTATGTCAAGTGTATGTATTAATTAAGTTAAAATTTGTGACTTAAGTTGTCAGGCATTTTAATAAGAATTTGCGTTGTTTACTTTTATATCAACGTTTTCATTATAACAGATGTGATTTCAGTAATCATACAATCGCTGCGTAACACTGAGACTAAACATATAAGCGTTGTTATTCAGAGGTATCAAAAGTCGGATGTTGTCATTTCTTGTAATATTTTGTCATTGTCACATTAATTTTGAGGTAAATAGTAGAAGTAAGTATAAGATTTATGACATCATGACATCTAAGGTATCGTTAATTTTGCGAATTACAATTCATAATAATTCCTTATGCAAGTGAGAATCACTCATATAAGAAAGTTACATCGGCATTATAATCTTAGAAATCAAAGGAGATTGAAAAATAAAACGAAATGGACTAGAAGACTGCACATAAAATACGCGATAATCTAAGAATCATTTTACAGTAGTTAAGCTTTTTAGGATTGTAAGGATCTCGGGAGAACTCATAAATTTTTGAAGATCGAAAATTAAACAAAAAATATGTAATATCAAAATAAGAAGTTTATAATAATTAAAGTTAAAATATTAATTCCCAAAACAAAAATAATTTATTCAAATTCAAATAATCGGTTTTTAAAAAATGAAATGAAATATTATTGAAGTTTATATATATATATATATATATATATATATATTATCACCGATTTTCCATCCATTTTTACCGTTTTTTCATCTACATCACGCATTACTGGTAATCTGATGTTATATCTCTATACTGACTCTGCTGGAACTACCTTGTCTTCACCTTTTTCACGAGGTACTACACTGTAGTAAAATACTGCTTTCCATATAGGAATATCAGACCTCTTCGCAATTAGTTTAATTGTGCGATGGCATCTCTTCACAATACAATTTGTTAATGGCCTATATGCACATCTATACATAATATTTACTCCCCATGAGTTACACAACATTTTGAATTCTGATGACCTAAACGCAGTTCCATTATCCACCCAGATTTTTCGTGGAGGTCCTCTTTCTGAAAATACAATTTGACATTGTGCAATCACATCTTGAGCCGATTCAGAATTTACGCGTTTCCATACAGAAAATCTACTTAGTCCACAGTCTATCATTGACAAATACGTAATGATGGTCTAACGCTAAACATTCCCAATTACTTTGAATACTTAACGAATCATGAGTTACTCTCTTCAGTGACGGATCGATACTGTTGCATTTATTACACTCTTTTATCACCCTTTTAACTTCATCAATGTCTGTTGCTATCCCATATCTCTCGAGTAAATAAATGGTCTTTTCTACATCCATATGGTGCAAATTATGATGCTCTCTGACGTCAGATATTGCAGGTTTACACTCACTTACAGTCATTAATACATTTGGCTTTTCCATATCCAGCCAACTGAGTTTTACTCGAGTCATCCGATCTGCAATATTCTGCTCTGAATTTATCCACACACATTTACATCGAAGATCAAATTCTCCAATTATATCTTCAATCATTTTTAAACGACGCTTGACCAACATTTCATTTATTCCACTTACTTTTATTTTTTTATTCCGATCAACAACGGAGTTTAACCAACCACACACTACTTGAGAATCTGTCATTATGTCAAACTCTTTCACATCCCATTTCAAGATTATATTTAATCCTTTGATCACCGACTCTAGTTCAGCTACATTTATATGACTCGAATCCTCTTCTTTTCTAAGCCAACTACCGTCTTCTAACGTATTCCCATTACACTCAACAACACATCCTGTTGCTATCTTATTTGCATCACACCCCACTTTCCCGCACCACACTTTGACGTTGATGATGGTGTATTCCACACGCCCTTCATAGGATCGTCTTTATTTACTCTTTCTAATAAATCATTCATCAAAACTTCTGTTATACGTGATACCGGTTGATTCTAATCGATTCCATTACACATTCGTTTTAAATAGCTATACGATACCCTCAAATATCCACATACATGATAGTGTCCAGTTAATTTAGCACAGATAGAATAAATTCGTTCCTTCGTCATTACTTGATCATCCGCTATTTTAATATTATTCGTTCTTTTCCACATCAATACGTTTTGCTTCAAATACATCTGAAGCCCGAGAACTGTTGTCGTGCTAATTTTTTCTGGTTCTTTACATATCATTCCATAATGGTCTAAATGGTTTCTCACTTCCGAAACCGAAATTATATTTTCATCTATAATCAAGCTGTCCACATAATGAAATACCCCTTTTTTAAATACATTCTGAGTTTCTAAAATAAAGTCTAGTATTCTATTCATGATCTTCGGAGCTGAAGCCAATCAAAAACCCAATCGAGTTAATCGATATGGACAATCATTAATAAACACTCACTGATATTCCCACTGATCTTTTTCAACATGTATCTGTAAGTACGCATTTTTTAGATCAATAATTTTACAATTTCCAGACATTTTTCTCCACTTACGGAGCGATTCACTAACTGCTATTGTATCAATCGTGTGAGAATGAATAAACTTATTAACCTCCCTGAAATCCAAAACAGGTCTTACCTTCCCTTTGCTTCTTGCTCCACACACATGAGAGGAATAATTCCATTCTTGTTTCTCTCAACCAGCCATCCGTTATTAATCCATCTTTCCAGTTCCTTAAAGTACTCCTCCCTATCTTCTTCACTCACCTTATATTGAACCACAATGTTCCGTAGAATTGGTGTTATGTCTTTCCAGTTCCATCTCACCACATATCGACTACCATCAAACCTTGCTGTGAAGTCAACATCATCGATCACTGTGCACTCTACCATATTTTTTCTACTCGCATAATCTATGACATGAAGATTTATCTTCTCATCTTGTCTGTTCGAATTCCATGACACATTGCCATCTACATCAATTTAAATACCTCATAATTTCTTTCTCAAATCTATTCTGAAAATCACATCAACACCAGATACTAGTTTATTCATCACTAATATATCACTATTTACTCTTCTTCTTTCTACGGTTACTTCAACACTAACTTGTATTTTATACTCTACTTTTATTTCGCCCATTCCAGTGACCCATCCTCCTTTTTCGTTTATCTCTCCACAGCATACTTTTCTCTCGATCATACTTACCGTGCTACCGGTACCTATCAGTACCTGGACCTAGGTACCATTTATCCAAACACTCACAATTGGTAGCGTCTGAATTATAATAGGAGAGCCAGCAACGCCTACTGCTCTCCATTGTACTTTAAATTATTGCAATTCCTTGCAAAATGGCCCGGTTGACCGCAAGTATAGCATTTAGCAAAAGAGGTTTTATATAGGCGCCTCTCATCCGCCTTCTCGACACCGTCATTTGACTTTTGTGACATTTCTTTGGGAGAGTTCTGCCACGAACGTTTCCCATCACGTCCTGGTGGCTGTCGGACATCATCTCGAATCAATTTATTGTCCTTGCGATTCCTGATGGCCAAAACATTTTTTCTCGATTTTCCCTTAAAAATACATTGACCTTACTGGCCATACAATCTAAACTTATCTTTGAATATTCGATCAAAGTTTATATTTTTCCTTCACATTCGACGGAAAAGAGCTGATAAAAAAAACCTTACTGTATTTTCGTCGGTAATGCGACACTTTGAACATAAGAGCTTTATATCGCTCAATAAACTCTGGGCATTTTCATCGCCGTTCCATTTTTTGCTTCAATTCATCAAAAACGTCCACATCATTTTTTTGAAACATTTCTTTTAATGCCAATTCGATTTTATCGATATCGCATTTCCGTGATTTATCTAAATTAACCCAGACATCATATGCCTTACCTTCCAGCAACATTGGTATGACTTTAGCCAAATCTTCATTAGCTACTTCAGCTATGACTTTAGCGCGATCGAGCCACTTCCCAATATCCTCTTCTCTATTGTACTGTTTAACAGTTTTAATCAATGTCTTCATCTTGGCCGAGTAGCTTGTAAGTTTGAACAAATTGAAATGAAACAAAAAGAATCACACTTTGAACAAAAATTTATTGTAGCCACAAAACTCTCAATATTTAAACAAAATAATTCATTAATAATTATACACACATTGCAAATAAGACACTTCTATACAAAATTCTTGATCGCAATTCATTTTTTCCATACAACTTTATCCAACAAAAACAAACACCATATTTTAACTTTTTCCAAATATTTTTTTTAGGTCATTAACTGATTCAGATAAACATAATTCTGATTAGATTTAATTTTCAAATTTCTTTTTTTTAAAATTTCATTTTTTAATTTTATTATCATAACAAATAATGGAAATGTATTTTTTTAATTTTAAATGCAAATTTTTAAAATATTTATTTATTAAAATAAATTTAAGTACAATTCCAATAACTCCAAAATACACAATATGCAAAACAAAAAAACGTTACAACAATTTTAAAACAAATCATTTGGATTTATGTTCGGAAATTATTCACTGGATTTTTTATAATAACTTTTCGACCCAGACTTAGATTTAAGATCAGTTAAGGTCTGATTTCCAAGGGAAAGCGTCGACAGGGTTCTTGGAAAATAACTCACAAACATCATGGTGGAACTATCTTCCAAACTAAAATTTATCCCAAAACAATGACAATGAAATAGATCCTAAGATTTGGAGTCCAATAGGATTGTTGGATGATCTTAAAATCAGTGGCGTCGATCTGTTTTCATTATTGGAGGGCGAGGGCGAGATATGCAGATAGCATTTTTAGTTTGATCAATTTCACCTATTGACATCCTCGTGCTTGCAAAATCATACGGTACGATTTTACCTCCTGGGGCCCAGTGACTGGGCCGTAGACAAATACCTCAATGTAAAAAATCCAAATACTAACAATTTATTCTTCGCCCACAAATTTTTCAAATAATTATAGCAAACGTCTTGCGACGAAGATCATTTTTCTGAATAAATTCATTAATCAACTCTTTCAATTGTAGGTTATCCACCTCCTCGGGATATGTTTAAAGGATGAGAAGGTGATTCGTTCTCTCTTGGAACATGGTGCTTCTCATGTTTAATTTAATTTAAACGCACCATTTAGGTGAAGTTAAATGAAATGCGAGTCGTGTCCCCAACAGGGTTAGAGAAGGCTCCATATTTTAGCAATTTATTGCTTTCGCATCTATCCTTGTCGTGCTATCTTCAAGGAGTTACGCTCTCCAATAGAGTGAACTGGAGGTTTGGTGACTGCTTTTAGTGTTAAGCAGTGCTATCTTTAATTATGTCTTGTTCTGAGATGAACATAAGATGTTGACGGTAATGCTTTGCACACATTTCAATGTTTCTTTTGGTGTCTCTTTTGCGTATTTGAGTATCTCAGCATCATTCTATCCAATGGCGTGGAAGAGGGTGTTGTCGTCGTAGTGTCATTTGTCAAGGCTACCGAAGACGAAGGGGAAGATCATTATTTCGGTCTTGTTGTGTCTTTTCATCAGGTCTATTTGAACGTCAAGATAGTGATCTCAGGCTCTTGTGTAGGTGTCAAGGAATTGGTCGTTTACGTCTTATGGGTATTTGACTTCGATGATCCAGCTTTGCTGCCCACTCTTGGAGCATGGTGCTTCTCATGTGAGTTTTGAGAAACTTCAGGTGGCTGAAGGAACGCTCGCTGGTTGCAGTTGAGGCTGGGCCGACCAAAAACAGTTTTATGAGACGGACTACCTGCGGGATCATATGCGTCACTTGGCTGCTACGAATTCACTTAATGATCTGCATAGGGATGGTAGTGATGCTCTAACCCAATGAGCTCGGCGGCCAATCGATGCTTGCCAAATTCTTCCACATAATGATGGCATACACGATCCAAGTCGCATTGCTCCAAAGTGTGTTGTCTGCCAGCTGTCCATAAGAATTTTTTCGGTGGCTATCAAGACTGACATTGCCTTGTTCTCTATTTTCTCCTTCAGTTTATTCAGAATGCAATCGAGCGCCTCGAAATAAGCCACACGGTAATATTCCTTTGGAGTTGAAAAGTGATGTTGTTTACTTGACTGAAATCGTACAGGTGCCCTGCATTTTCGAGGTATTATGGGAATTTCCCTTCTGAATTCTTCGGATTTGTCTAAAGCTGACTGCCAAACAATTAAGAATCGATCTTCCGTTTGATGCACAGCCAGCTTCATGGTGGCATGACGGACAAGCTGCAAGCCGGCACCAGCGGGTGTTGTTTCACCTTGAAGACTGCTGCTTAATCGATCGGTGCTTCCAAAAAAGAGAGTTTCCCTCAAACCGAGAAAAAACTCAAATTCTGTGAGTCTCCGTAAAAATCCAGGAGCCTTTGAGCTCACAGAAGTATCAGTGGATTCGTTGTCGATTAGCTGGAGCGCTTCCTCAATCACAAGCAGCATCTCATTAACACGTGCGATTGCGCGATATGTCACTGTAAACCTTGTAGAACAGAGTGGACGCAACTGGGTTTTAGGAGACCCTATAACCTCTGACACAAAAAAACCAAAGTACATCGTTTTGGTGATCCTCGCATAAAATTTATGAGTTCGTGAATGATTTGAAGGAAGTCACGCATGAGGAGCACTATAGAGATAGCATCCTTTACTGCCAGATTCACGCAGTGCATGTATGAGTGTGTTTTGACAACACTTGCAGATTTCTCTTGAATTTGATTTGCAACTACGATTGTCTAACCTTGGTAAGCTTCTGCACCGTCTAAACACACAGCTTTGCAATCCATCATTTCCCAATTCAGTCGAAGTAAAATATCTTCAATGGGCCTGAAAATTGTTGGGCTATTACAACGATCAAGTGAGTACATTCCCAAAAACATTTTTTCCACATCAAAGTTGTCACTAACTGTTCGACGGTAAACCGTCAGCTGCTCCTGACTCATGATGTCTGCTGTTTCATCAGCAATCATGCCCAAATATTTTCTTTTCCTTGTTACTTTTGCGAAATGGCAAATAATAGTACGGATCATACTCTGTCAAATTTCTTCCTGAATTTCTGCCGATGTCCATGTGGTCTTTCTATTGAACCAGAGAAGTAAATCACTTGAGTAACCGCATAGAAGCTCTTTAACTGCTTGAAATTGCTGTTCACAACTTCATATCCACGAACATTGAGAACATTGCTGCCCTTCAAGATATTCGTAAAATTTTAGGCAGATTGACAGTAAGAAAGACTCCTCGCATAATCCCTGAAACGCTGGTGTTGTGTTGTTCAAAAGATACTTGTATTTTCAAATTCAAATATGTGTTTATCTTTTATGAATGTTGATTGAAATTGTTAATTAAAAAATTGTTTATTTTTATGAGCGTCTTATTATGTTAAAAATGTTAAAAATACGTTAAGTTTTTTTTATAAAATTTTTGTATATAAAAATAAAATTGTTTAAATCTCCAAAGAAAAACGAAAACTAAGGACAAATAAAAAAACCAATAAATTATTATTATCATTATCGTCTTATTATTTATAACTATTTAAAAATATTTATATACGATAACATTAATTACATACGATAAAATGGTGTCAGATATGTTTTCGAAATGGATAAATCAAAAACTAGAAGCCGATTCCGATTGTCGACAACTCCTTCCTTTGGATTCAAATGACAACGATTTCATAAATTACAAGACCGACTAATTTTCTCTAAACTCGTCAATTTGAATCTGCCCCGAATCATCGACGAAAGATCGATAAATCGAGCTAAGAAAATCCTGGATTATACTCAGAAAATAGAGAATCTATCTTTGGCTCTAAACGCCGCACGATGTCACGGCGCGAATCTCGGAGTGATCGATCTGAACGAAGTGTATAACGGTAACAGAACGGCAATTTTAGAGTTTGTTTGGCAAATAAACAAAATCGTTTTTATTCAAGATATCAACAAACATTTCCATCCAGAAATTACCGAATTGATAAAATCTGATGAATCAATTGACGAAATCAAAGAACTGTCTCCGACGGAAATCATTATTCGATACGTTGATTTTTATTTGGCAAAAAGCTGTTTTTGACACGCTGTGAAAGACTTATATGATGATTTTAAAGATTACATTGTTTATTTGACGAACAGAATCGCTTTAGTCAGCCCCAAAAATCAAATGATTTCACCTGGAACGATAACTAAGGAAAGGTTTTCCGATATGCAATCGATGATTATTATTGAAAATCTAAAGTTTCTAAACACCGACGCTTTTCTAATCGAAGACGATTTGAAAAACGGCACCGATAGCAAAGACACCTCATCGAAACTCCATTTGACGACTCTAGCTAACTTATTTCGTAACTTTTCGGACAATCTTTCATCGACCAGTGAACAACGCGGTAAACTATATATGATGAGTGGAGAATGTCTCGACGAATACTTTTGTCGTAACTTTCTCAAATCTTACGACATTCAACCCATCACCAATCATCAATATCATCACAATAACCATAATAATCATCAGGCGACCGTTGACAATTTTTACGGAAACCACCAGTGGAACAATCTGGCTTTACAACTCGCCATTGTTTCTTCGTCTTCTCATTCATTTAATTCAAGCAATCCGTACTGTTAGGAAGAATATAAGTATTATAAATTATTATTATCAAATTATTGTTTAGAATTATCATTCAAATCTTTATTAATTTATTTAAAAATAATTAAATATGGTTCCAATTATTTCGTAATTAATTCTCGCATGTTTTATGTTTTGTTTTAATCAGAATAAATTTTTGGTAACAAGTTTGAATTCGTATTGTTAATTCAATGTAGATTTCGACTAACATGGCGACCACGTTCAGTTATTGGAAGAATCTGGTTCCCAAAACTTACAATGGAGAAAATAACTTAGAAGAGTTTATCGAAGAATGCAGGCGATTTTTCTAAGTATCCGGCACCGACCCAAATCTAAAAGGAATTATGGTTAAGGCATTTCTTCCAGAGATTTAATTCCAGTCTATGAACAAGTGGACCCAAATATCGTGGAGTTTGAGGAAAGACCCAGAAGAGTATTTTCCAAATCTTCATCGTTAATACAGGATTTTATGAATTTATATTCATACGAAAAGGTTCGAATGGAGCAAATTTGTATTTCGATAAAATCGGTAAATTAGTTAAAAAATTAATGTCACATAAATGGGATGAAAAAGAATTAATGGCGTATTTTTGGTATATTGTACCAAGAATAGCACTATCAAAAGGGAATTACGTTTACGAGATGCCAATGACGTGGATCAGATCAAAGATGATATTCGGAAGATTGAAAATATTGAAAGAGAAGAAAAATCAATTCGGATTTCAGCAGTCAATCGAAAAGAAACGTTTGCCAAAATCGTACAAAAGCGCCAACAATTTTCAAATTCACGGTTTGTAAAACCACCTATGGAAAGGACAAAATGGAATCATGTAAACAATTTACATTCGAGAAACCCATTTGTATGTTGGAGCTGTCAGAAAGAGGGACATGTTAGCAGAAATTGTTCCAACGAGCAAATCAAATGCCATGCATGTGAAGAACATGGACATAGTTCATGGACAAGAGAATGTCCAAATATAAAGTGTAGTCATTGTAAAAAATATGGTCATTTTAGTTTTCAGTGCTGGCAGAAACAACAAGGAGATGATCAAAAACAGAGAAATTATTTTGGAATGAATGTCAACAGAACGAGACAAAACATTGCAGTTTTAGACGACAATTGTGAAGAGAGCGAGACTTATGATGGGGAACAGCAGGAAAGAGATCAGATCCCAAACGATCAGGCTCCATCAAGGCGAGAAGTGATAGGAGCCATTTGTTAACATGTAATAAAGTTTTGGAACCATTTATTTGTAATTTAAAGTATTGTAATTGTGTAAATAGTAATTTTTATTTGATAATTGTAATAATAATATTTTTTGAACGATAATTATAATAACGATATTGATATTAATAAATATTTTAAAAGTGGTGATGAACTGAATATAATAAACAGGAAATCTGTAAATAATGTATCTGTATTAAAGAATAGGGATAAAAGCAAAATATTTAATTTTAAATTATAATATTAACGTAATAGAAAATAATCATAATACTGACCGATTGCGTAACATATCTGAAATTTGTGCATCACATAATAAAATTTAAAAACGTGTCAAGCGCATTATGTAATAATAGGGAAGACAATATTTTAAAATCTAAATTATGTAATATGAAAATTAAATATGATAAAATTGATAGAAGACCCCAGATGGTAATTAAATGTAACGATCAATATTTTCCTTGTTTACTAGATACAGGTACCCGTATAAATGTTATGAGTAAGGATGTAGTTAATAAGTTAAGAATAATTCCAAATAAAAGCAACAATGATAATAATATTTACGCTAGTGAAAGTGCATTAAACATATTAAGTATTGTCGTTCTAAAAATTGAAATAGGTGAAATTTATAAGTTGATTAAATTTTATATTGCTGAAGAAGTATCGCCTTCCATTATATGTGGTATGGAATTTTTAAATGCTTTTAATTTTCGCTTAAAAATAGGAAAAGAAATATTCAATGAAAGTGGAAATAATTTGGATCAAAGTAACTGTAATGAGATATGTAGTATTAGTGCTAAATTTGGATTACAGGTACCAAATAGTCTCAGATTAAAAAATATTGTGGATATATTGAAAATAGGATTAGACTATCCTCTCTATAAAATAATAAAAAAACATCTTGATGTATTTATGGCATATAAATGGGATGTGTGTTGCACAAAACTTTTGAAACACACAATTGTTACAAAGGGTGATCCCATTTTAATGAAACCGAGAAGACAACTAGCAAATTTAGAAAATAAAATTGAAGAATTGATAAAAAATCTGGAAAACAACAACATAATAAAACGATGCAATTCATCTTGGAACACACCTATGGTTTGTGTGTGGAAAAAGACAAACAGGAAATAAGACTTTGTTTGGATTTTAGGTAATTAAATAAAGTGACCGAAAGATAGGCTTATCCAATGTCTAACATCGAGGAAATGCTGGATTCACTTAGTGGAGTTCGTTTCTTTAGCACCATTGATTTAGGAAACGCGTATTACCAAATGGAGTTAGACGAAGAATCAAAATTGAAAACGGCATTTTCTACAAAAAGTGGTCAATTTTCTTTTAACCTCATGTCATTTGGAATAGCGGCAGCTCCTGCAACTTTTCAAAGACTGATGAACACGGTTTTGGGCGATATGTTATGGAAGGAAGCGTTAGTCTATTTAGATGATATTCTAGTATTTTCAAAGACCATGGACGAACATATTTTGAAACTAAATAAATTGTTAGATAAAATTAAATGAGCGGGTCTTAAGATCAATCCAGAAAAATGTCAATTGCTGAAAAGTAAAACGAAATTTTTAGGTCACATAATCGATGAATAGGGAGTTAGAACCGATCCAGATAAATTAGAATCCTTCAAAACATTTGAAAGACCAAAGTGTATAAAAAAATTGAGAAGTTTTTTGGGCCTGTGCAATTATTATAGAAAATTTATAAAAAATTATTCAAATCTTTCAAGGAATTTGGAAACCCTCTGTGGAAGCAATAAGGAAAAACTATTTTGGAATGACGAATGCGAGAAATCATTTCTTCAATTGAAAGACGCTTTAACAAAAATACCAGTTTTGGCGTATCCTGATTTCAATAAGGATTTCATTTTAGATACCGATACTAGTCATAACACGATCGGTGCAGTTTTATCTCAGTTAGATGATGAAGGAAATGAAAAAGTAATTGCATATGGATCACACGTTATGAGCAAGCACGAAATCGGATACTGCATTTCAAGAAAAGAATTGTTAGCAATTTATTTTTTCACACAACACTTTAAGCATTATCTATATGGTAGACAATTTACTTTAAGAACGGATCACATAGCTATAACATATATGATGACGACAAAGAAACCAATAACATCCCAATTTCAAACGTGGCTAAACTTTTTTAGCAGTTTAGATATGAAATTAGAGTACAGAAAAGGTTTGCATCACTCAAATGCAGATGCTTTTCTCAAGGAGAGATTGTGACATGTGCGCCCAATGTCAAATGCAACACGAGGAGGCTAAAAAAGGAAAATTAAAGACCAAAATTTTAACAACACTTTCTGTATCAGATGTTATACGATGGCAACAGGATAGTAGAGAAATTGAGGAAATTAAAAGACGGATTAACGATTTTGAAATAGATGAATATATGTTAAAAGAAGGAGTAGTAATGACACGAGATGAAAAAATATGGATTCCGGATAAAAAAGAGGTAAATTTATTCAACATATTCATTTATTATTGTGTCATGCTGGTATGGAAAAGATTCTCAATTACATAGAAGATATTTATGCAATGAAAGACATTAAAAAAGGTAAAGGAAATAATTGAAACTTGTGAGGACTGTCAAAAAAGGAAAGTACTAACAACCAGAACAAAAGAAGTCATCATCAAACAGCAATGCAATAACCCCTTTGAATCAATCTTTATTGATTTTTGTGGGCCTCTTAAGACTAATAGATATGGAAAAAAGTACATATTAGGTATAATTGACCAGTTTAGTAGATATGTTTCACTGACCGCAATATCTAAAAAAGATGAAGAGACAACATCGAAAACTATTTTAAACAATTGGATTTTGAAATTTGGGCCACCAAGGTTAATTCATGTTGATCGTGGAAGAACTTTTGAATCAAAATTAATTAGAACAATGTGTGAAAAGTTCCAGATCAAGTTAGAATTTTCAAGCCCATACCACCATAATACAAATGGAATAATTGAGAGGCAATTTAGGACTATTCGAGATTATATTAACACGACTGTGGAGACAAATAGAAGCAAAAACTGGGTGGATATACTTCCTGAAATTGAATTTTGTTTAAATGCTGCTGTCCAAAATCATTAAAAATGAGTCCGGCCGAAATAGTTTTCGGTTTTAAAATCAACAGAGAATGGGGTAGCACAGATAGAACTAATAACAGAGATGAACGAATACAAGCAGCTATAAAAAATCAAAAATTAATTAATTATTAAAATGAAAATCTGGAAACAGACATTTTGAAATAAATGAGAATGTTTTAGTAAAAAAAGAAGGTCGTGTGAAAGACGGTAACAGATATGAAGTAACTAAAAAATCGAGTAACTAAAAAAATTCACGATCGTAGTTATGAGTTGGAAAATAATACTGGAAAAAAAATAATACGAAATATAGAGTGTCTAAGATCTTTTAAGAAAGGAGGATGTTAGAAAGAATATAAGTATTGTAAATTATTTTTATCAAATTATTGTTTAGAATTATCATTCAAATCTTTATTAATTTATTTAAAAATAATTAAATATGGTTCCAATTATTTCGTAATTAATTCTCGTATGTTTTGTTTTGTTTTAATCAGAATAAATTTTTGGTAACAAGTTTGAATTCGTATTGTTAATTCAATTTAGATATCAACTAACACGTACGTTACTTCCGATAAAATGACAACAATTCAAAAAGCATAGAGTGGACTGGATTGTGTTCTCGAGGAAAGATTTGAGTTTACATACATTTGATTTTACATATTAGAGTCTTATTCAAACTGTGCTTTCATAAGTGATAAGATTGTTGTAATTTCTGGAGTTCGATAATGAATCGATTAAAATTTTCAACAATTTAATTGTTTCGGAGACAATATTTTGAGTCTACTAATCGAACAGATCGTCCGATCTACCATGTTAGGTTTACAATATGACCAGCTGATTAAGGACAGCATTTTAATGTGTTTCAGTAAGGTTGATATCTCGAACTAATCGGTCCGACTCAAAAATTCTGTACAAATTGATGATTTGGAGACCTGTTTCCAAACCTCAAAAATACTAAAAAGTTGTTTTTTACGATTACCAAATTATGGAAAAATTGCACCCCAAGAAAACCAGTATTTTTGGAAAATTCCTCATGACAAAGATAAAAACCGAATTAATTATAATTAATAAGAAATCTAAAATGGATTTCATTTACTAAAAAATGTGGAAAATTCATTAAGTGTAACAAATGTAAAAAATAGAAATTCGAATTTATTTTGAGTTCTATTTAATTTATAAATAGGGAATAATTAGGGACCAAAAGTAAATTTGTATTTTTTAACAACAATACTAATTAATCATTTAGATAGTAAATTTTGTAATTGATTTATGAATTATCATTGGAATTACACATTTCCACAAAATATATACCTTGAGAATTAAGTGAAAAAGGAACTGAAAAATTCGAATGAATAAATAGAGACAGACAAAAAACAATACACCGAAATTCACAACATTTCAAATAAAATCGTATAAATAGAAATTTGTTTAACTGAACTTATAACACGATAACTTTGAATTGAAGGTCATTGAAACTATTTATCATTTATCATTGAGCGGTTTACTATGGCTTCGGGCGATCATTTTGTTGACAGCAAAGTAAAGATATTTTTAATTCTATTAATTTGGCACATGAATGAATGATTAGTTGAATTTTTTTGAAAATTTCACTCAAAAACGATTATTGTGATTTGTTATTTTTTTTGTTTGACGAAATTGAATGATTACGTTTATCTATACGTAAAATATTTATATTCACTATTATTATGAGAACGGTTCTACGACAAAATTCTGAATTTACAAATTAATTTTTTAAAATTATTTATATTATTAAAATAACAAAAAAATTTCTCCAAAATATATTGTTATTAATTTCGACGGATCGACCGTCATCATCAGACTGAATTAACAAGGATATACTCGCGTTTATATATCAAAGCAATGTTTATGTAATCATTATGTCATTTAAATAATGAAAATACTTTCAATTAAGTTGAAGGGGATAGTGTTTGGACATGGATTTTAGGATCAAAAGATTTGATCAACAATGCTTCACACATCACCCTCTCCCAGTAATTATCAAATTGTGAACACCAAATCTTAAAATTACTTACATCAACTTTACTATTCAAACAGTTCTTCTTATGTTGAGCAATATTGCTATCACTTTCCCTGCGATTATGTTCCTGAATCCGTTTACAGAGATGACGACAAGTCTCTCCGATGTATATGGCGTCACACCCATTACATTTATATTGATAAACTAAGTTGGAACGTAACCCAGTTGGAGTGATAGATTTACTACTAAACAAACTTCTCATCTCACATGATCTAGATACAATTTTTAAATTTAATAAATTATTTTCATCATGTTTCAAAATAGAGTTTTTGAATTTCCTGAAACCCTCAGAGTAGGGAACAGTCAAAACAAAACCAATATTATCATAATTATTATTTATCTGATTTTTGTTTTGGTCGCTATTTATTGTATTTGATTTTTCATTTTTAGATTTAATTAATTTATCGACAGTTTCACGAGTTAATTTTTCAACTATAGATTTGGAATATCCCTTTTTATGAAGTAAATTCATTAACTTATCAATACTTTCATTACATTTAGCGTACGTAGATTTTTGTAAAAGGTTTTGTTTTGACTGTTCCCTACTCTGAAGGTTTCAGGAAATTCAAAAACTCTATTTTTAAACATAATAAAAATAATTTATTAAATTTAAAAATTGTATCTAGATCATGTGAGATGGGAAGTTTGTTTAGTAGTAAATCTATCACTCCAACTGGTTTATGTTCCAATTTAGTTTATCAATATAAATGTAATGGGTGTGACACAATATACATCGGAGAGACTTGTCGTCATCTCTGTAAACGGATTCAGGAACGTAATCGCAGGGAAAGTGGGTTCCATGACAATTCGACACAAGACAATTCGACACACGACAATTCGACACAGACAATTCGACACAAGACAATTCGACACAAGACAATTCGACACACGACAATTCGACACACGTACAATTCGACATAAGACAATTCGACACAAGACAATTTGACACAAGACAATTCGCCACAATTTTTTTAATTCGACACATTTTTTAATTCGACACATTTTTTTTAATGGGATAAATATTTTATTTCGACATTTTTAAATTTCGATTAGTTTTTTTTTAATTCAACCAATAACTAAAATGAAATATTTTCATTATTACTATACATTTTTTGAAACTCGACATTTTCAATAACTATATTTTTGGTTAGACTAATGAGTTTTTCTGTATTTAATATGAAAAAAAT